>NW_021026333.1:367035-395601 GCF_004153795.1 Camellia sinensis
TCGATCAGACCCTGTTTCATTGCATCTTCTATCTGTACCCCTATCTCATGAAGATCAGCAAAGGTGGGGAGGGGTAAGACAATCATCTTCTGCAGCAGCTTTGGTTGCAGATTACGAACGACCATTCTTATCTGGTCTTTCTCAGCTGGCATGGTAATCATCGTGGATGCCTTGGCCTTCTACCGAGTAACAAAGTTGGAGAAACCCTCCTTCGGCTCTTGCCGAGTTGCCTCGAGATCATGAGTTATGACCTCGATTTGAGTGTTATAAGAATATTGGGCAATGAATGCCTCGGTCATCTCTTCCCAGCTCCTCTTCACCGAATCCTCCAGTTTAGCATACCAATTGGCCACAATACCCGACATGGTCCGACCAAAGAGGGATAGCTTTTGCAGTCTAGTCAGGCCTATCGACTGTAGAATATCTGAAAATAGCCTGAAATGGACCATAGGATCACCCGAGCCGTCGAAGCGGTCTATGTGAGGCATTTTAAATCTATCCAGCAATGTCATCGTCGAATCTGTGCAGCCATCCTCTATATATGGGATCGAGTTGACTCCATGAGCTCGTTTGAAAAGCTTCTCAAGCTTGCTCACTTTTAAGGCTGTAGGATTGACCTCAAACTCGAACGATGTGTTCGTTGGCTAGACCGGTGCTTTGGAAGTCTGAGGTGGGACTGGCCCTGCTAGAATGTTCGTATTCTTCTGGACATTAGCTGTATCCCCGGGTGTCAGAACCCTAGGTGGGGGTGGATGCGAAGCGGAAGCTGCTGTTGGCAGTGGTTGCTGTTGTTGTTGCCTTAGTGCTTCGGGCGGTAGAAAACTCTTCTATTTCATCAGCCCTTGTTTTCACCATGATCTATATAATCTCATATTATAATAGGCACAAAACATTTGCATATATACACATAGGCACAACGATTCAAATTTCACATATTTGTATAATCTTAATGCACACAAGCACATACTTATCGAATGAATGCATCCTTAAGTCTTCTCTAGTTACCTTAACGCTCATTTGGATAAGTGTATGAGTTATTAACTCATGTTCAGATACCACACTGTCATGACTCGAACCCACTTCTAGAGGTTTGGATCATAACCGGCTAATAATCATGAGATTAACTACGGCCTGAGATAGAAATTCAAAACATAATTAAGCATATGGGGCCCGAAGTGGAAGCAGACAATAGAATTTTGTCCAATGAGTTGTGCATATATGGCATAAACTGAACTTTCATATGTTAATAACTCACAACCAAAACATATGTGCATACATAATTACATATTCAAAAGTCACTCATGAGTACATATCAAAGTTATACAAAACTTGACTCCCACATAAGAAACATGGTCAAATATGACTAGCAAAAACATACAAAACTTGACTCCCATATAACAAATATGGTCAAATATGACCAGCAAAAACAAAAGAGAAATCAAAAGTCTCATCCGAGAGGCAATTCTTGGCTAACTCCACAAACTTGGTAATGTTTTATATAGTCACTAGGGCTAGACATCCAACTATTCACCTACATACATATATCTAATGGAGTGAGCTAAAGTCCAGTGAATAATATCAAAGTAAAGGGGTTACATTAATGAGTCGTATTACTTAAACATAATCATTTCCATATCACATCCATTATATAACAAAATTACTTCTAGTCCAATATATGATGGAACGACCTCTGGTGGACACGCTTCAAGAGGATCAAGTGCCCCGCCGCAACACAGTGAGTAATAGTACTAGATGTACTTTAATCTCGCTAAGTATTATTGTTATTAACATTGTATTTAATATATATGCCACTTGGAAAGAAATGTGAGGTTATGAAATTAAGAAACAGTGTGAAGTTGTGAAAGCACCAAAAGAACTTGTGAAGTCATAAAAATTGAGACCCAGTGTGAACTATGGGAACATCGAAAGAACTTGTGAAATGTGAATCCATGAGGCCGAGAGCCAACTTGTGAAATATGGATTTAAAAAGGGCGAGGGCCAAATTGTGAAACTATGATTCTAAGGTATAGAATTATGAAGCCAAGGGCTAGGTTGTGAATGTGTGAACCCATTAGGCCAAGGGCCAATCTATGAGACTGTGAACCGATAAAGTCACTCGGTAAATGTGTACAAATTCAGACTCGCTACATGATCTCCGCTTTACTTACACTTTTATATGTATTACAATGTTAATGATGTATCGAAGCACTTAAATACTATTGCTCACTGAGCCTGGCTCACTCTATGTTATGTCTATTTCTGTAGGGAACCAAGCTGGAGGTCGGTCCTAGCTGGCCACCGTCACACTTTTGTCAGCCTAAGCATAGCCAGGCCCTTGGTCGCAGCCGTTCTTTTATGTATTGTTTTGCTAGGTCATGGCGTATACTTTCGTTATTGGCTTAGGGGGTAATGTATATAATATTTTTGTTCTATGCCCAATCTTGGGGTTGGTTCTGTATATGCTTATGTATATATATATAAATATCTAGTTCTCAAATGTGTGCTCCGTATATCTATTCGTCTTATGCGATGTTGGTGATCCTGGCATAATAGTGGTAGCTCAATGGATATCATACTTTCTTATATTATCTTTGTTGGCAATGCTTCCGTTCAAGCCCCTATGTTATATATTTATACCAGGTTTAGTGTCTACTTCCGCACAGGTCATGCCCGATCTTTTAAGGGTAGGGTTGGGGCGTGACAGTACATTAAGGAATTTTTGTGTGTTACATTGATTAAAGTGTTATGTTTGAAAAAAATACATTAAGAAGTTTTTTTAGAATGCTGCATTATTACGTTTGAGAAATGTACACTAAGAAGTTTTTTAATGTGTTACATTGGAGTGTTACGTTTAGAAAAAGTATACTAAAGAATTTTTTTTTAAGTGTTACGTTTAGTAATTTCAATATTATGAGAAAATTCATATTTGTCTCTCAACACAGAACACACGCATGTTTATATTTGGCTCTTTATGTAATTCACATTAGAATAAGACTTTTGGGTCCATAAAATAAAATAAAATAAAAAAGATCAAACAACTCATAAGATTACTATTTGAGATTTATTGGTACTTCACCCTAAATAATTTTAAAATTATTAAAGAAAAATATATGATTAATTTGATATAATATATCTTTAATGATAATACAAATTAGAGGAGACATTTGAAGAAATAATTTATAGTCAAATTTTTTTATATAAATATATATATATATATATATAATCAATAATAAGGAAAAAATTAATAAGATTTTTACGTCAGCAAAGTTTGACTATAAAAAGTGGACTCGTGATCCAAACAACATCCACCAACATAAAAAGTGTATGATTTATTTGCTGGAGCTTTTCATAAAGTGTTTTTTACCTGTCATTTCTTATTGAGGGGATGTTTGATAATTCGATTGGACACTTAAGATTGAATGTGTTATAAGTAATAATAAATTAAATCCGTTTAATAACCACAATTAATACCACTTGAAAGCTTTAAGTTATATAAAATTACTTAATTCTGATTGAATTTAAAAATATTAAATATAAGTATCAATATACATTATTATAAACTCACTATTACTATCACCACCACCACCACCACCACTGCTAGCACTACCACACCACCACAACCACCACTATCATGCCACCGCCACAATGGTGGTCGCGGCAGTCGCGTCGACAGTGGTAGAGGAGTAAAATGAGAAGACGACGATGTGGTATTGGGGGAGAGACGAAGAGAGCGAGAGAGAGAGAGAGGATGAGAGAGAAAAGTTTGGTTTTGTTTCAACTTTCCACCGGTTATAATATATATATATATATATATGTTAGGGTGTGAGCCCTCGATGGGTGTGCTTAAAATATAAATTTTGATTTTGAATTCATAACATACTTTTTATATTGTTTAGTGATGAAAATGTTTTTTAGTAAGTTAAGTGAATAATCTTATGATCAAATCTTGTGCACCTCTTTTAATTTTTAAGTTTTAATTTTTTCTTTTTAGATGGAGAAATTGACACTTGGCGCAAGAAGAGAAGACCACTTGGTAAAAGGAGAGAAAGAAATACATAGAAACAAGTGAGGTGTTCACTTTTAATAATAGTATATCTGTATATATATGATAGTTTGGTAATTTTACAGAAATTTGTTCTTCTGTATAAAGTTTTTTAGAGTGTAGACCTTTGAAAAAAAAAATCAAAATTGGATTTATGGACTGAATGTCCAAATTTTTATTTTTTTTTAAATAATGCTAATTTTACCATAATATTTTACTTCTTTAAATTCTTGGTAGTGTACAATCTAAAATGTTTAATTTCCTTCAAATTTAGTATAAAAAATTAGTTTAGCTTACTATTATCTAATTTTATTGGGTTGGGCTTCTCTTGAATTTAAATCTCTACTTGATAGAATTTAAGGGTCCCACGGATCAGTTTTGATAATCCATATAATTTGTTTTATAAGCCATTCATATATAATATATATTATTTATAAAAAAAAATTAACCCGATCCATAATATATATTATTTATAAAAAAAAAATTAACCCGATCCAATAATCGTAATTTTTATTTTATTATGTAAGAATATGAGTCAAGTAAGTACCTTGAGTTAAAATTATAACGTAACTCTATTATACTTGAAATTAATTTTTTAAGTAATGGAACCTGGATACGCTTATTATTTATTTATTTTGCAATATTAACAAGCTATTTTTACAAATTATTATTAAAAAAAAATTTAGTTAGGTACGCGTATGAGCCAAATGAGTCACTTGATCAAAATGGTCCATCCGAAATTGAAAGTTACCTGTTAATCTTATAATACCCAATTATAAGTGTAAGACAAACTAAATATTATTAGATAAATTAATTCAAGAAAATATGATTTTTTTTAAAAAAGAAAAAAAAAAAGAAGAAGAAAGAAAAGAAAAAAAAAAAAAAAAAAAAAAAAAAAAAAAAGGAGAGAAGGAAAGGAAAAAAAGAAGAAGCAAATATACATATAGATAATAATTTATTAAGTAGACGCAAAGTTATTATTCAAGTGAGGATAATTTATCGCTTTTATGTTTATCATAGTATTATAAATTTATTATGATAGATTTAAAATTTTGTTTGGATCTTACATTTATATAATGAAGGAACCATGTAAAACAAAAAGACCAGAAGAAAAAAAAATGAAGCGAAGGAAGGTTTTTTTTTTTTTTTTCTCTCCACGTTTTTGGTTAGGTTAATCAAATGTTAAAAAAAAAAAAAAAGAAGAAGAAGAAGAAGAAGAAGAAGAAGAAAGAAAGAAACAGAAAAAGAAGTAGATAATTGCTATAAAAAAAAGTGCAATCTATCTTGTGTGTAGTTAATTTCATTTTGTTTCCCCTAAATTCATTATTCAAACAAAACATAAATGTCATATAAAAGATTGTCATGGTTAATTTGTAATTATACATTTCAAAAATATGGGTAATTCTATTTACACACCCACGATTTTTTTTAGTACACACCACTACTTAATACACATATAATAATTTTTAGATTGCGAAAATATCTTAGTTCACACCAAAACTTTTACTTTTTAACCTTATGCTAATAAATTGGTATACACCACAATTAAAATGTTCAATTTTTTAGCTATGAACATTTAATATTTGATCAACCTTAATAAATGAACAAAATAATTTTGTTCAAATATAAATAATTGAACATTTTATAAATGTTCATTTATGGTTCTCCGAATACATGACGAACGAAAAGCCATCTTCTATTCGTACGAGATAAATAAAAAGGTAAACTGACATTTTCATTATTCTATTGTTCCAAATCAACAATATCATCCATTGTGTGCAAATCTTGAAATCAAAATCGATTGATTTCAATATTCTTAAAATCCTAAATCTTCGAAGGCAATAATGTTTTGAGTTGAGAAAATAATGATAAAAATTATAATGGCAAAGATGATGAGTGTAATGTTGGATTATAATGGTGAAGATGATGAGTGTACTGTGTTAGATTATAATGGTGAAAATGAACAATGTTGGATGAGTGTTGGAAGAGAAATTTGTTCCAAATATAGTATATAGATGATGGTGTGTAAAGAGAGATTTGTATTTTCAAATGTGAATTACTTAAATGAGTACATATAGACCCATATTGTTTTAATAGTCATTTTACTTGAAACTATTATTATCATATAAATTTAATAGTCAAATGGTATATATTGAAAAGATTCATGGTGTGTAAATAGAACCTTCCAAAAAATATATAAGAGAATTTGGTCAAAACCTCTCATAATAAAACTTTAATGCATTAAGGACAAATACAAAAAAGTTTCTTAAAGAGTTCAACACATACCATTATTATCAAAATATTAAACTTTAAAATAACTTTTGATGTAAATGTGAAATTGATGTAAACAGTAACAGTAACATGTTACTCTGTCTGACAGTAATATGTTACTTTGTTTCATAGTAATATGTTACTCTGACAATATTATCTAAGGAAAAAAAAAAAGATATTTTATTTTGTTCTTACTCAATTATGTGTTTTCTCCTTATGGGGTTTATGAAGCAAAATAAATTATTAAGTTATCCTTTTCACTAAATAAGGGCCCAATGGAAGAATTTTGACTAAATTTCTTAAATACATATAGCTTAAAGTAGTTGAACTTAGGCCAAAAGAAATCGGCTCAAATGTGCCAAACTAAAGGCAAGTTTGGGAAATTAATTTACTATAATAGTCAAAATTTTTACAAAAAACACTAAAACAAGTCAAAAATTATACCAAAAAAGTCAAATATTTCCTTTCTTCTCTACCTTTTATACGTTTTTTCCGTCAAAAGTCAAAAAATATTCCAAACTTACTCCTTTTTTTATTTCATATTTTAATCAAAAAATAAAAAAAAAATATTAAAATAGTATATTTCCAAACCAATCTTAAAGTTAATTTTGACATTTGGTTTATATATATATATATATATATTGACTTAATTTTAATCTTACTCCACACGCTCTTTGTAGCCCAACCATTCCATGATATTTTGTAAATTACAAAAATTTCCTTTAACTTTAAAAATAACCATTTGATGATTCTTTTAAATTTGAAACTACATTTGATGATGTTATTCACAAAGGGCGTGTTTGATTCGCCAGATTAGGGGGGACAATCTACTACTTGGATTGTAATCCATTGAAAGCTCCTTCTCCTCCGTTTCTTTTTTTTTTTAGTCCGTCGGACATGGAGTCTGGCTGGACTCCTTATGCCCCATATGGGGGACTATCCTATCCCCGAGAGGGGGAGGGGGGGTTGTGGGACAATTTTGGAGAGACTATTCACTGTTGAGATTAAGTGGTAAAATGATCATTTTGACCCTCTACTATTTAATTATATATTATATTTAGTAAAATTCAATAAAATTTAAATGTCTCAATTTAAAAATAAAATAATTTTATTTAAATTTTTATTGATGTTTTATTTATTTAATTTTTTTTAAATAATTTTTTATAGATATTTTATTGATGTTTTATTTTAAAATTTTGTTTATATTTTATTTAATTGCATTATTTAAATTTTAATAGATGTTTTATTTAATTTCATTGTTTAATTATTATTATTTTTAAAACAAATTTATTTAAAATTTTAATTAAAAAAATAATATATATTTTTATTGATATTTTATTTATTTAGTTTTTAAAAATAAATTTATTTAATTGTGTAAAAAATAAAAACAATTTTTTTTTTATTTAATCTAGATAAAAATAATTAAAATATTATATTGCTATTACTTAGTAAATAATTGAAAAATGGTAAAATAGTCTTTTGTTCATTTATCATATCCAGTCCGTCCAATCAAACGTTGGATTCACTAAAAATAGTTCTTTCCAGACATCTAATCCCATGAAAAAACAAACACACGATACGTATTCAATCCAATCAAATAGTCTGGGGGATTCACAGTCCCAGGACTCAAGTTCGGTAAATTCTAATCTCCCTTATCCAGTCCGTCCAATGAAATATACCCAAAGAGTAAGTTAGTTAGTAGGGTATAGATTGGAGAATATAGGCACGAGCTGTAGCAAACTGTTGAGTTGGGTTGAAAGTCGTAAAGGTGGCTGGAGAAAGGCATTAGAAAAAAGGGTGGTTGACTAAAGAGACTAAAAAAAGGCAATTGAAAGCGGTGAGAAATTAGTGAAATAATTTATAGGTACCGGAGGAAAATGGGTTAGTACTACTTAGAATTTTCTTTCATTTGATTATCTAATTTGAGTTTCAATATGTAATTGTAAATTAAAAGTTGTACGTTGCTATGGGACAAGAAATTGACTTGAAACAATAAATTTACTTTTAATTCTAAGTGAAATTTTTTTGTTACTTTGATATTTATGTGCATCTCGATTAATTCCGGAACACACGCTAAGTGTCTCCCATCACGTGAATTGTGTAAATCTCAGGTAAAACCTGTAGGCGTGGCCCAAGGAGTTGATAGCACCTACTGAAAGTTAAATCTGACAATTGGAGAGTACACTCACATACGCCAAGCTACACCCAGAAAAATAGCTTATAGCTCGAAAGCCCCGAGGCTCAATTGGCCCGAATCGCAAAACGATGTCGTTTTGCAATTCTTTCTTCTTCTTTCTTCTTTCTTTTTGTATCTGAAACGGGGAGGGAGGAAGAGAGAGAGAGTGAGAGAAAGCGAGAGAAGAGAGAAAGCGAGAGGCGAGAGAGAAGGAGGAAGAGAAGGTGATGGTGGTCGTCGCCGATCGATCACCGGTGGGTATCGTCGCAGATAGCCACTTTCTCTGTTTTCTTTCTTCTTTTTTTTTTTCTAGTGGATCTGGATCTGGATGTGTTGATGAAGATGATGATGATGCTGCGTTGATGAAGATGTTATTGTTGATTTTTTTTTTTTTTTTTTTGTGTTGGGTGATTTGAATTTGATTTTTGGTTGATCTCTCTCTCTCTGCTCGGGCGATTTGGGTTTGCTTCCCTCTTCTCTCTTTCCTCTTATTTCTTCTTTCTTCTTTCTTCTTTCTTTCTTTCTTTCTTCTTCTTCTTTGTTGAAGAAGAGGCAGAGATCAGAACAGAGAAAGGGGGAAAAAATATATATATATATATATATATCAAAACAACGTCGTTTTGATTTTAGGGACATTCGAGCCACTGATTTTCGAGCTACGTAATAGGATTGGTTACACCCACTAAGCCAACCCCTTCAGATTGTTAGATAATACTTAAAATATAACATTAATGGTAATACAATTGAAACTTATTTTGAGTGCAGTTCAAAAACAACTTAATTTACATTATTTTAACTATTTTACTTTTTACTTTTAAAATTGTTACTATTTAAATTCAAAAATAAAATTTTAATTGTTTGTTTAAGGCCGTGCATAACACGGGTTTTATGCTAGTATCAATATAAATAAATAAAATTATTTTGATTGAGAATGTTATGAATTTTAAATAAAAATTATAATATAAAAATTTTTTTAATTACAATGTAAAAAATTATTAAGGGGCACAATTAAAATTTTCACTTTGGGTTTTAAATGGCTTAAGCCTTTCTTTGACAAAGACTTTTTTAGTTGGTTTTTTGACTTTTTTAGCCTGAGACTTTTTTGTTCGTTTGGTATTCTTGATTGGCTTTTTCGGCTTTTTAGCCTTGGAATAGTGTTTTTTTTTTTTTTTTTTTGATTTTTGGTTTTTTTTTTTTTTTTTTTTTTTTTTTTTTTATTTTTTTTTTTTTTTTTTTTTAATCTTTTTGTACTTATTTAGCCAAACATGAAAACCAAACACCACCTAAGTCGTCTACGTTGGTGGTTAATTTGTTTGTTTTTTTTTTTAGGGCTCATACTTTCCATGTAGTCTTTTTCCATATGTTCACATTTTGTGGTGTCAATAATTCCTAATTGACGCTTCAAACACGTTGTCATGAAAACTTTCCCATGTGATAGCTTTTTCACCAACTAATTGATTTTTTTTTTTTTTTCCTTTTCCTTATTGTGTCTTCTATCTATCTACATTTACTTACTATATATAAAACAAAAAATTAGATAAAAGTTATCACTCAACTAACACACAACATATGATATAGTAAATAATTTAATTTTCTTTTATTTCTTTGAATTGTGCACACATCGCGTGTGCTAACCGAAAGTACTTATGTCACATATTAAAACAAAAAATAAATGAGACTTAAACATTAAATCTTAGATTTGTTTAAGAAAAGTTTTACCACTTGATTGGCATACAACATATAGTAAATATTTTATTTTAATTTTACTTATTCAAATTTAACACGCATCGTATGTGTAAATCGTTAATTTTAATAATAAAATGTTATTGATAATCAATAGGATGGCACTAATCAATATAATACTACTATACTGGCTTTCTCCATTATTCACATTATGGGGTGTGGAATGCTCTATGAAAAAAAATCTAATAATTATATTTAAGTAATTTCATTTTTTTTTAAATGAATCACAATTGTTTTTTAAGATAAATATAAAGAAATTATATGATCATAATTATCAAATCAATTTAAAATTTGAAAAATGCTATGGTGCCAGACATATTCACCCAGAATTTTTTGAGTGGGTGATTATGTGGTGAAGATTAAATTTGTGTAGCGTGGGAGTTACGTGTGGAATGGAGTGTTTGTTATCATCATGTAACACGTTGGTGGTTAATTTTATTTTATTTTATTTTTTATTTATTTTTTGTCCACTACTCATACTTTCCATGTAGTCTTTTTCCATATGTTCACATTTTGTGGTATCAATAATTCCTAATCGACGCTTCAAACACGTTGTCATGAAAACTTTCTCAAGTGATAGCTTTTTCTCCAACTAATTGATTTTTTTTTTCCCTCATTCTGTCTTCTACCTATCTATATTTATACTTACTATATATAAAACAAAAAATTAGATAAAATTTACCACTCGACTAACACACAACATATGATATAGTAAATAATTTATTTTTCTTTTATTTCTTTGAATTGTACACACATTGCGTGTGCTAACTAATAATATTTAAGCCACATATTAAAACAAAAAATAAATGAGACTTAAACCTTGGATCTTAGATTTGCTCAAGAAAAATTTTACCACTTGATTGGCATACAATATATAATAAATATTTTATTTTATTTTACTTATTTAAATTTAACACGCATCGGATATGTCAATCACTAATTTTAATAATAAAATGTTATTAATAATCAATAGGATGGCATAACCCTCACCATTTTTTTAAGGACCCCTGCCTATTGATAGTTTTTTTAATGACAATTATAACTTCAATTAAAATTATTATAATAGACACAAATTAAAATAAAACACACACCCTCACAAAAATAATACTCAAAATTAAACACCCAACCCTAGTAAATCAAATTGAACACCCACCCATATCCAATCAAATTGAAAACCCAAGCACATAATCTATCATTCTTAGAACCACTGGGCTGAACGAAACTGATGGAAAAGATTAAGAAATTAAATAATCAAACAATGAACTTCAGTGCTAACACTCATTTTGTCGACATGATAATCACTCTCTTTTTTTTTCTTTTTTTTTTCTTTTTTTTTTTTTTGAGTCCATTCTCTAGTGAAAACAATAATTGAAATTCAAAAAATATATATATACATATATATTTTGATCAACTTTACTTGAAAGTATCATGTTATTAATCCTTTTGGATTCTTACAAATGGTGTCACCGGTAACCCATGCAGTGGGAAACTGTGTGAAGCGAGCTGTGGTCATTATGTCCTTGGTTATCTTCTTCCAAACGCATGTTTCGTAAACCAACTGTTTCGGTAAACTCTCTATAACTAACATATTACTGGTAAAAGATGCCTCTCTTCACACTCAATTGGTTATTGCCTGATTTGTGAACTGCGGGCACTACAAGAAATTGCACTTTTGCCGACCAAAACATTAGTCGGCAAAAGTCCATTTTAGTCAACAAAAATTTTCTGCGATTAAATTTTTTGGTCGCCAATGGAGGGTCAGAAAAAGTAATTAGTGACCAAAAAATTTTTTTAGTAGGGAAAAGGTTCTATTTGCAGACTAAATTTTTGGTCGTTAAATATATATTTACCGCGACTAAACCATTTTGTAGCTAAAACACTTTAGTTGCCAAAAGTGATATTTTCCCGACTAAATATGTTAGTCGCTAATTGTTCCATTCCCCGACCAAACATGTTTTTCACCAAAAGTAACATTCCCACAGCAAACCTATTAGTTGCCAAAACACAAAGTTTGCCCAACTAAAACTTTAGTCGACAATAGACCTATTTGTGACCAAACTCTTTGGTTGCCAAAATTAATAATTTCACCAACAAATTATTTAATCGTCAAATGTACCCTTTCGCCTACCAACATTTTGGTCGCCAAATGTGAGTGGTGATACACCGACTAACAACTTTAGTCAGCAAAAGTATTACTTATCTTTCCTGACTAATCACTTGGTCACCAAAAGAGGAAAAACAAAATCAATTTTTGGCCGCCAATTCAATTCTTTTTGTTTATCAAAATATAATAATCCATCAAATCCATTCAATATAACCTGTAATTTGCAAGAATCATTCAAACCAACAAAATTAACTAAATCATGAACATCTAATAAAATACATAATCATCCAATCCTTAACCTGTTTAATTAAAGTCATAAATTATAATAAGTTTTCATCCACAAGTAATTCTATACTACATAATCGTCCAATTAAAAATATTGTGTAATTTATATAATCATCCAAAATCACATCCATCTAGTATAAAAATTTAAAACATTACTAGTAGTCTATATGTTATGTTTTAAATTTTTATCCATGCGCATCTATCCGAAAATATAACTAGTAGTCTACTCAAATATTCTCCACACACATCTATCCAAAAATATATAATCCTTTAAAAAATATAACAAGTGCCAACTAGTCTTATACAATTTAGTTTGTTGCACGAGTTCATCCATCTGTACAAAAGAAAAAGATAAAAAAATGTCAAGTAATGTTTTTATGAAAATATTTGCACATCAAATGATTGTAAAATTGGACAAAAAAATAAAAGTTCCATGGAAAGTAAAAGTAACATGAACAAGTAAAGGTAGCAATTAAAATGACACTTTTAGCCTTTTTTCCTTACATTTTTTTCTTTAATTCTCTAATCGTACTTCCTAGCAATGGGCTGTTTGCTCTCACAATTTTGTTTAATCTAGGCTGAGATGACCATGATGATCTCGGGACTATTTGGGGGCTGTTTCCAATTTCCGCCCCCAAACGGCCCGTTTTCGCCTTTTTTCTCGCGCATTTTATTTTCTAAATCTCCAACCGTGTGTCCTATCGATGCGCTACTTGCTCTTACAAGTTTGTTTAATCTAGGCCGAGGTGATTGTTATGATCTCGTGACTGTATGGGCCTGTTTCCAATTTTCGCCCCCAAACGGCCCTGTTTCGCCTTTTTTTCTCACATTTTCTTGTCTAAATCTCTAACCGTGTGTCCTATCAATGCGCCACTTCCTCTCACAAATTTGTTTAATCTAGTCCAAGGTGAACGTGATGATCTCGGGGCTGTTTCCAATTTTCGCCCCCAAATGCCATCCTTCAAAATAAAAAACAAGCCAAAATAGAAATGATCAAACCAAAATAGAGAGAGGACCCTCAGCAGTAGCAGAGCAAATGATCACCTGCCCCAAACTATTAGACCATAACAGCAGCAACAGTCATTAGTGCACCAAATGTGACACTGCATCCATAAAGTTTCAGGTTCAAGGTTGGGTATACGATCAAGTAATGAGGGGGCAAACGAGTACGAATGGGATTGGAGGCTGGCAACCAGTGGTTCAAAAGCATGGTGGTCAAGCAGAGGGAGCTTGAAGGGGGAGTACCATTTATTCGGTGTTTGTGGACAACTTACCAACATCGATGGGGGCGAAAGGGCTTTTTCAACTCTTATCAAATTTTGGTGTGGTGCTGGATGCGTACATTCCGAACAAGAGGAGAAAATCTACAGGATCCAGATTTGGATTTATCAAGTATGGTTACTCGGTAGCAACAGATATGGCTCTGCAGAAAGCTAATGGACTTTGGTGTGATGACAAAGCACTGAAGGTTAAAATGGCTGAGTTCAGCAAGGTACATGATAAAAATCAAAGTATCCGACAACCAGTACAGCAGTGGAGGGAAAAGGATGGACATCACACTGTAAGGGCTCCTTATCAGGGGAGAAAGTCTTATGCCGATGTGGTTAGAGGCAGGGGCCCTCAACCCAACTCAGCCCGAACTATTAAGGTACAGAAAGGTGCAAATGGATGGTTGTATGAAAGTGCAGTAGTAAGATTGAAACCACACCTCTCGGTTGCAGAGTTTCTGGGGCTGGTGTGTTGACTTTGATGCTCTATATGACATTGTGAAAATGAGATCTGGTTTATAATATGCAGTTTCTGTGAATGATCTGGTTATGTAGCAGCATTGATGTTCTAGCTTATTGTAGTGAATATATGAATTGATGGCTGATCTGATTCTGGTATTTGAATTGATGCAATGGGTGTTAGTTTTGGATTGGGGAATGAATTGATGATTTGGACTGAGGCCTTGTTTGTTTTTCTGATAATGAATGTGGAATGGTCTTGTTTTGCATTGATGCACTGTGATGAGTCTGCACTGTTGCACTAATGTTTGAGGGGAGATCTGGTTTGGTGCTCTGCTTCTCTGCTCTGCTGCTCCTGCTGGTGGGCTGTAGGTGTCTGTTGGTGGCTGTTTTTGTTTTTTCTGTTTCTTTGGTTGGTTGCTCACCAACTCTGGGGGTGCTAGCAAATGATAGGATGAGCTTTTTTGTGCCAACTTAGTTGGGATGATTTATCCCATTGTGATGCTTTTGCACTTGCCTTTCTTTATTGATGTATTTTGTTTTGTAGTTTGTACTATGCTTTACATCAATATAGTTTCTTTGTTTTGCTGATCAAAAAAAAAAAAAAACAGCAGCAACAGCAGTAGCAGTAGAGCAAAGGCTCTTTTGTTTGGACAGTAAAAACTTAAGGTTGATTACTTCTATACAAATTGAAATTGTAATCAATATGTACAAATTATAATGAAATCAAAACATACATTCACAATGTATACTGTATTGAAATCAAAAAGTTGAGCAGAACAAAAACTATATAATTGATTCTTTGCAAATTATACCCAAATCGGAAGAAGAATGAAAGAGAGAAGGGGAAAACCTTGGCCCAAATCCACTACTCTCAAAGAATCTCTCAATAAAACAAGCTTCTGGTTCTTCGTCGCTTCCACGCTGGTTGAAGGTTCGCTAATGGAATACCTTGTGGAATTAACTCTGTTTATAAGTTGAAGGTAAAATACTTCAAATCTCCATCAATTATTTATTATTTAGTAGGAGAGATCAAGCCTCTACATCAACCAAAAAAAACCCCAAATCTAGAACAAAAATCACAACCTATTTACTCGTTTCCCAAAAATCAAACTCCTACAGCATTAAAAATCTCATTAATGTATTTTTTTTCCAAACATAACACTTCAATCAATATAACACACAAAAAACTCATTAATATACTTTTTCTAAACATAACACTCTAATATAACACTCCAATGTAACATCAGAAAATCACACTGATAGAAATCACTACAAGAAAATGCAGAAAATGGGGACTAAAAAAATTATTTTCGTCGCTGAAAGTGCCATTTTCGGCGACTAAAATGGAATTAGTAGCCAAAAGTGAAGACTTTTGGTGACTAAAACAATTTAGTAGCCAAATGTATAGTTATTGGCGACTAAAAATCAATTTAGTCGCCAATTATATGGGTTTTACCGACTAAAGGTTTTTTAGTAGCCAAAAGTGACGGTTTTTGGCGACTAAAATAATTTAATAGCCAAAAGTATAGGTTTTGGCGACTAAAAAACAGTTTGGTCGCCGATTATACGTGTTTTGGCGACTAAAAACAGTTTGGTCGCTGAAAGTGAAGCTTTTTGGCTATTAAAAAAAATTTAGTAGCTAAAAACAGGCAATTGGCGACTAAAATTCAGTTTAGTAGCCAAAAGGAGACGTTTTTGGCGACTAAAAACAGGTTTAGTCGCCAAAACTGTTTATGTTTAGGCGGAACTTATTTTTTTAGCGACTAATAGATAATTAGTAGCCCAAAATTACAGAATTGGCGACTAAATAATGGATTTAGTCGCCAAAAGTGGCCTCAATTTTTTTTTAGTAAATAATTTATTTTTTACATAAATTATATTGAATAAAAATAATTATATTTTTATATATAGTTTTATATTAATACGGGTCAATATATTATATAAATAATATATATTGCATATATATTCATGTGGTGTTGTAGTGGCATAGTGGAGGGAGTGTGTTGCAAAAGGTTTAGAATGTGGGACAGGTTGGCAGTTCAAGTCTTAGAAAAAGCAAAAAAGTTAGTATTTTTTTTTTTTCACGGAAGCACCTTTGGCAACTAAAATTATTAGTCGCCAAAAGTCTTTATTTTGGCGACTAAACGGTTTAGTCAGCGATTCAGTGAGTATTGGCGACCAAAGGATTAGTCGCTAAATGTATGATTTTCAAAAGTGTAAATCACTATTGGCGACTAAAACTTTGGTCGCTAAAGACCTGTTTTTTGCCGACTAAAAAAGTTTTAGTCGCCAATACCTCTGGCGACCATGTATTCGCGACAAAAGTGGCGACTAAAAATTTTAGTCGGGGAAACTAAAAAGTCGACTTTTGGCGACTAAAAATGAACTTTAAAGGTGATTTTTCAACACTCGACAGTTAATACTTCACTCACCAATCCCTCCAAAAAGAATCTTTTACACCTCATTTTTCCATTCTCATCCCAAAAACGAATCAAATAATTTGATAAATGAATCACAAAAGGACATTTCCTTAAACTCAAATGTCACTAAATCAAATAAATATTGCTTTCTAAAACAAAAACGACTAATTGGTTTATAAGAAAACTCTTAATATTAAATGGATTAACATTCTCCCATATGTGATTTATGGGTAAAATTTTCAATTATTTAACATATATTATTATTATTGATAAATTTTTGTTTTATTTTACACTGAAAATAAAATCTTACAATTCTCAATATAATTTTTATGATTCAATCCAAGGGCCTCTCACAATGATTCGATTTTAACAACGTTGGTCTACCGAGTTAACTAACCAGTGGTGTTACATACACCAATTAATATATCAATTAGTGTATCAACGTATACTAAGACATTGTCATTTTAAAATTATAGATTTCATCCATTATACAAATCATGAAGAATTAAAACCTCTAAAATTATATCAAATCATCTATTAATATACTAATTAATATATCAATTGATATATATAGTTTTGTTATTAACCAAAACGTGCTTCACTCATCAAGGAGCACTTCACCAATAAGGCCGGCATTGAGCAAGATATGACATGTAAAACACATTTGGAAAGATCCTCTTCATACTTTATGAAAAGCTCTATGGTGGAAAGATCCTCTTTAGTCTTCTTTTTATATTGGAGAATGTTATTTGAATATGTGATGTTTGTTACGGATCTAATTTTAATTATTTGGGTGGTTTATCTATTAAGTTATATTTAGTTAACATTTTTTAAATTTTAAATTGACTTGATAATTATAATCATATAATTTCTTTATATTTATCTTAAAAAACAGCTGTCATTCATTTTTTAAAAATAAATAAATATGAAAAAATTATTTAAATATGATCATTGGATTTTTTTTTTTCCAATGAGCGTTTCACACTCCATAATGTGAATAATGGAGAAAACTAGTATATTAGTATTATATTGATTAGGATGGCGTTTACAGTCCCTACTTTTTATTTTATTTTATTTATTTATTTTTTTTTATGGAATTCCATTTGTTTGAATCCGCGTTAATAAAATTTAAACATTGATAAAATTTCTAGGGACCCAACGTAATACCAAAACTATCCCACCTCTAAAACATTACACACTACTTAGCTGCACACCCCATAATAATTTGGACAATCACTAAAATATAATCTAACAAATTCGTTGATTTATAAATAAAGGGGATTTTGCCCTAAAATGTGAATATTTTGATTTAGTAAAGAGGAAATGAAAATGATATTGGGTTTTATGGAATTGGAATGATGATGATGATGAAGATTTTACTTTGAATTTAATGATTTCTACCTGTGAGACCATAAAATATCCTCTCACATGGATGTTGTGGAGATCCAACGAGGAGAAGAGCTTCACCCCTGTAGATCTGCAATGATGAACATAGTCGGTGCCACCCAACCGGGGTTGCCGGCCGGGGACTCTCCGATGATGAAGTCAGTCATTGAATCAAGGAAGAAATAGTATATGCATTTGAAGGGGTGTGTGTTTTGTAGAGAGAGAGGTGAGAAAATACCTTCCACTTGGGATGGCCCCTCCTTTATATAGATGGGGGTGTAATATTTGTTTGAATTGGACCCATTGTAGGCTTTGTTTGGGTTAGGCCCAATAAACTAGTACCTATAATTTTCTAGCTCCCACAATACCCCTTTGGGATGGACTTTCACCAATTTTCTCAATATATATATATATATATATATGGAAAACCAATGTCAAATCGTTTTTTTATAAGGCTTAAAATTGCACTCGAGTTAAGTGTTCAATTCATTCTCTTCCAAACTACAGTTGACAATGTATTAGAAGGAAAAGAAAAAATTACACTTGGCACCTCTTATCTATGCAACCAACGGCATTCAATAAAGTTGTTGAATTGTATATGTTTTTTTTAAACCTTGTTACATGATTATAGGATTAGACACAACTCTTTTACATTAGGTGATATTTAAATATTTTGGGTTTAAATTATAAATTTGGATAAGAATTTGAAAAAGAGAAGGAAAAATGTAAAAATAATGTGAGTAAAATTTAAACTATTTTTTCCCCCATAATATTGTATCTGATTCTATAACTAATTCTATACAGCTAGAAGTTTTCATTTTTATTTGAATCAGTTGAATAGGAAGCAATGTTAAATTTTAAGTTATTAAAATGTGGATTAGTTGGACAAGGAACTTGATGGAAACACCATGTGAAACTTCTTGCCCTTCGACATGGCAATAACTTGACCAATTATTAAGTATGATAGACTCAACTCAAAATTGTAAATTCATCTAATTAAATTCATTTCAATTTTATTTAAATTCACTTAAAATAATAATTTAATCTAACAAATTGCATCTTATAAATCTAATAAAAAATTTATATCTTACTACTGTTGTATATTTGGTTTTTCTTTATTTATAAATTATGTCCTCTCTATTAAAAAATAAATAAATAATGTAAACCTTTCAATTTTTTGGATTGATTTATACGCAACTTCCATTACATCATAGTGATGTGATCATTCGCTTGGTGTGATTCCAAAAATGGAGTATGGAACTTCTTTTAAACTATTATTTTCGTAGAAATCTCAAAATTTTATTTCACGTGATTCCAAAATTGTAATACAAAATTTCTTTCAAACTATCACTTTATACATCTTAATATTTAAATGAAGGATGTTTATAAATTTTATACATCTTAATATTTAAATTTTAAATTTTTTTCTGATTTGTATGCAATATTAATAATTAAATTTTTTTATGCAATATTAATAATTATTTTTTTTGTAAATAAATTATTAAGTGAATTAATGATTTTTAGTGATATGAGAAATATTTTTTGATGAACAATTTTGATAATTTTATTGTTGCATAGGAGAGTAGTTAGATTTTTTTTTTTATACAGTTAAATTAAAAAATTAAACAAAGAGTAGTAATAATGAGAACTTTAAGTGTTTTTAACATTAAAAGCTGAAATTCTTACAGATGAGTATATCATTGCAAAAATATTTATTTTCTTGATATATTTTCATGATTTTTCTTGATTTGAATCTGACAAAGCTATGTGAGTTGATCAAGATTAGAACTGCTTTGTGGATGAAACCGTTATTAAAGGTGTTCAAATTTTCAGTTCCGGACTTTATTTTCAATCTGAGCCAGATTATGATGTGTTTGGGGAGTAGAGTTTTGATCTGAAGTTGGGGTGGTCACAATAGAGTTTTGATCTGAATGTGTGTTCAACCTGTTTCTCCGTTTTCTGTGTTTGTTGGTTTCCCACCAACATTTAAGGGGTGCTAGCATATGATCGAGTAGCCCTCGCGGTGCCAACCTTGTTGGGATAGCATGGGTCTGCTGTGACGCTTTTTGCATTTTCCCTCTTTACTGATGTATCTTCTCTGGTTGCTTGAATATTCATCAATAAAATTCTTTTTTGGCTGATCAAAAAATAAATAAAAAATGAGAAGGTAGTGGATGAGACAAATATTGAACAGGTCATGGTAGTGAATCTTCCTCATTAATCAAACCATCGAAAAGTTTAGACCTACAATTGCAAACTCAACGTGCTTGCACCCATTGCTAGTAATAATATAAAATTTACTTGCATCGTTCTAGTAAATTAGATAAAATCAATTGGTTTACAAGAACATGATATATGTATATATATATATATATATATATATCTTTGTATGATCAAAACCAAAAGATGTATAAATAATATAAATAAAAAAAAGAAAAGAAAAATAGAAAGAGTAGGGTTTGAGGTAGAGATGAGAAAGAAGATAAAACAATACATACTGAAGAACAAATAGAGCTCTGAAGAAGACAAGAGCATGGTGGAGAGTAGATCAACATCTAAAAAAATTAGAATAGTTTATCTGCTGCTGTTAAGGATCATGTAAATTCCATGAGGCTACCGATCCGAAACATCCATGGTATTTGATTAATAGTAGATTGTGGTGTTTCAAGGTGTTTGGTTATTTTAAGGTGTTTGATGTTTGAAAGTGTTTAAATTTTAAAATATGTCTGTGGTTGTCTGTGATTTTATTGATGTTTAATAAATTTAAGAGGGTAATTTTTCTAATTTCAGAATACGTAAAAAGTAAAAAACATGACAATTTGTCACACTTTTATAATAAAATAGACTTCGTATTGTCAAATACTTACGAATAATTACTTTTGTTAAAGATAATTATTAATTAGAAATTAATATAAACAAATGATATACACTGTCTATGTAGGCCGGTGATATAAAAATGTGAAAAAAAAAACAAGTGACATACGACAGTCTTTATTTAAGAATGTTACTTGAATTCACATTGTTTTTAAGAAAATTCTAGCATGTACCCACCTTTATATCATAACAAAAGCTGTACTAAACACCAAGTCTTCCTTGACGAGTGACAAGTTATGGAGTCGAGCTGTGTAAACATCAATGAAGACTGACTAGTCAAACTCACTTTACTTGTTTGTAGGCTTTGCATTTGCCTATAAAAGCATTTGGCCTCTTAAAAGTCAGCAAGCATTACAACCTTTGTTTTTGAATCTAGGAGCAAAGATGGTCTCTAACAATCAACTCTTTCACCTCTTTTTGTTTCTTTGTTTTTTCCAGATTACTTGTTTGCATGCCCAACTCTGCACTCAACAACAGACCTATGCATTGCTCCAATTTAAGCAACAATTTTCCTTCAATAAATTTGCTTCCTACACATTGGTCCGTGACAACGGTGTTTCCGTCACATACGTCGATCTCTGTGATTATTCTTACCCGAAGATGAAGTCGTGGAAGGAGGGTTCTGATTGTTGCTCATGGGATGGGGTCGAGTGTGACAACAACACAAGTCAAGTAATTGGCCTCGACCTCAGTTGCAGCAGGCTCAACGGCACCATCCAACCCAATAGCACCATCTTCTACTACTTTCCTCACCTCCAAAGCCTCAACCTTGCTTTCAATGACTTCGGTATGTCTCCAATCTCATCTGAATTTAGTCGGTTCACCAGACTGACACACCTCAACCTCTCATGGTCTAGTTTTTCTGGCAAAGTCCCTATAGAAGTCTCCTTTCTGAGCAAATTGGTCTCGCTTGATCTCTCTTCCAATGATGGTTTGAGGTTGGAAGAACCTGGATTTGATTTACTTGTTCAAAACGTAACCAAGGTAAGAGAACTTAATCTTCGAGGTGTTTACATATCTTCAGTAGTTTCGAATTCCTTGCTCAATCTGACTTCTTTAACACATCTCGATCTTATTTGGTGTGGATTGCTTGGAAAATTTCCTGACGGAATATTCCATTTACCACATCTGAATGAGCTTCGTATAGGTGAAAATACTGCTCTCACTGGTTATTTTCCCGAGTTTATAAACTCGAGCAGTCCTATCCAGTACTTGTACCTTACAGACACTAATTTCTCTGGAGAACTACCCGACTCAATTGGGAATTGGAAGTCTTTGAATATGTTGGATGCCAGTGGTTGTAAATTTTATGGATCCATCCCTACCTCGCTCGGAAACCTTACGGAAATGGCTTATTTAGACATCGGATATAACAATTTCACTGGCATGCTCCCATCTTCCCTTTCAAACCTTGGAAATCTCGTCTACTTGGGCGTTGGGGGTAATAATTTTGAAGGTAAAATCGCAGATTTTTTACCTAATGTAAAAAGTCTTCTTTATTTATATATTTTTTCAAATAACTTTGGCGGTCCATTCCCATCATTGCTTGCAAACCTAACATCACTTGTTAGCTTAGATTTGTCAAATAATCAGCTAGCGGGACCTGTTCCATTACAAATAATTGGACTTCCAAATCTAACATGGTTAAGTTTAGGTGACAACTTAATCAACGGTGCAATTCCATCTTGGGTCTTCAGCTTGCCAGCATTGGAATACTTTAACCTCAGTAATAACAAATTGACTGGCCATATAAAAGAGTTCAAATCCACTCATTTAACTGTAGTTGATTTGAGCAATAACAACCTACATGGTAGGTTTCCAAGTTCAACCTTCAAACTCGTAAACCTTACTAGTCTCATTCTTTCATCAAATAACTTCAGTGGTGAGCTAGACATGCTCTGTCATGCAGTTTCCCTTCAAGTTCTTCTCTTGTCTAGTAATAGCTTTAATGGTTCTATTCCACAATGTTTAGGAAACTTCAGCAGACATTTCTATGTGCTCGATCTGCAGAAGAATAATTTTTCTGGCACCATTCCTAATACATTTGTAAAGGGAAATTACTTTGAAACTATCAGCCTTTATGGAAATGGATTTGAGGGGGAAGTACCAAAATCTTTAGTCAATTGCAAAATGCTAAAAGTGCTAGATCTTGGATGTAACAAGTTCTCTGCTAAATTTCCATATTGGTTGGAAAAACTACAGTGGTTGCAAGTTCTAATATTGAGATCTAACAAATTCCATGGACACATGCCAACTTCCAAAGCCAAATTTCTCTTCCCTAACTTGCGAGTTATGGATTTGTCAGACAATTATTTTACTGGTCCATTGCCGAAAAATTATATCAATAATTTCAATGCTATGATGAATGTCAACGAAGCCAGTTATAAATTGCAATACTTAAGCATGGCTGACAGTAATTACTATTGTTTGACTATAGTAATCAAAGGATCAACCATAGAAATGGTAAAAGTCCTAACCATTTTCACTGCAATTGATTTATCGAAAAACAATTTTGAAGGTGAGATTCCAGAGATCATTGGAAGGCTGAATTCAATCCGAGGGCTCAACTTATCCCACAACAACCTTATAGGTTGTATACCGGCATCTCTTGCTAATTTGACAACGCTTGAATGGTTAGATCTCTCTTCCAACAAATTCACTGGGGAGATTCCTCAACAACTAAGGAATTTGATATCCCTTGAAGTCTTGAACCTTTCGCAGAATCAACTAATAGGACCGATACCACAAGGCAACCAATTTGATACATTTTTAAATGATTCCTACATTGGCAACTTGGCATTATGTGGACCTCCATTGCTTAATACATGCAATCCAAGGACACCACAACCACCACCCTTGATGTTTCAACAAGAAGACAATACTTCAAGTGGATTCAATTGGGAAGTCATATTACCGGGTTATATATGTGGGCTTGTATGGGGACTTGTTATGGGATATCTTATGTTCTCTAGAGGAAAACCTCAATGGCTTGTGAGGATCATTGAAGGTGAACGAAATGGAAGCAGAAAGAGATTTAAAAAGCATGCTCACAAGAATAGAGGAAGGTGAAATTAGCCAATCAAATGGTGTCCTTTGGTAAGTATTACAATGAATTTCTACATCCTTTTGCTTGATCATGAAAAATTATGGCCTGGTTATGGTTGTTATCTAGTCTATTTTTAGTTTCTTAGCAGTTTATTTGTATCATACATAATAAAGCGAGTTTATTTCCTTTGATGTTTATACAAAGCACTTGATTGGAAATCATCATGCGAAAAATTAAAAAATAAAATCATGGACGTAATAAATGAATAGTGAAAATAAAGGTTTGTTATTGACTGTAATAGCTGCAATTGACAAAAGGCACAAGACTTGGTCACTTTTTTAATAGTTTTTCATTTTCTTTTTAAATTTACTTTTATACCCTAAACTATAGTCACTTTTTCTACTTCATTTTTATATTATTAATTGCATCTATTTAGTCTTTATTGTTCATGATTTCAGTTCATATGGGAGACAATTTGTCCAAATCATCAATGCTAAAAATCTAATCTAATGGTTAAAAAAATAATTTTACAATTTAGACAACCAAAAACCCAGATTTCTCTCTGCTTCAAATAATGAATAAGAAAATGACTGCTCTCCTAATTATAGTGGGTTAACACTTAGCTTATTTTTATTAGTAATTCATTAGTTATATGAATAAAAAAATAATATGTTTACCTTGTTTGGTTTAATTCACTTTTGAAAAAATTGAGTTTTTTTTTTTTCCTTTTTAGTGAATTTTTTTTAAATATTTTACGCAAATTTTTTATTTATTAAATATATCTAATTTAGATACACTTAAAAAGTATAATATTTACAAAATAAAAAATTCACCAAACAACAAAAAAAAATACAAATATATATATATATATATATATTAAAATTCAATACATTTTCATATTTTATTATACAGTAAACTATAGTCACGTTTTTTTTACTTAATTCCTAATTTATTAGTTGCATCCATTTATTGTTCATATGGTTTAATTGGATACGATATCCGCAAATCAGCAATAGTGAAAATTTAATCTAATGGGTAAACAAAATAATTTAAGAATTTAGAAAATTTAAATGGTACAACTAACCCCTATTTTTTTCTTATTCACACTTACTAGACAGCTCACCCTTTACAACTAAACACTTATATTCCTCTCTACCTCTGATCTGAAATAATGAATAAAACAAATATGTTTTTGGCTGTACAGTTTAGAGTAAATTACATAGGTCTTTCTTAATATTTGAAGAAAACAAGCCCTCTTTTATGTTTTGCTTTCTTAATATTTGGAAAGAGTTTTGTCTAATTTGCTATTGAATTACAAGTGTGATAATCGGTTCGTAAGATACATTATAGATCTTATTTTGATGATTTGAATCGTACAATTTGTAAAAAAAAAAAAAAAATGTGTAGATCATTTAGGATAAAATTTAGATTAACGCCATATTTATATCCATATAATTTTGTTCATATTGGTCTTTGAAAACATGAATGGACAATTTCAAAATTATACTTGTCATTCATTTTTTTAAACAAATATAATGAAATCATATAGTTATGAATATAATGAATCTTTTTTTTTTTTTTAAATTATCAAAATAGGATATGCGGCGACTCTATAAATCCCAAGAACACCCCTCTAGTAAAATTGTGGATGGGAGAGAATCCTTCCCCATTAAAATTGAGCAACACCGAAAGTGTTTTCATTTTTTTTTCATTGTTATCATACATTAATTGAAGCTATCTAATTAGCATATACATGGTTTTCAAAATATATTTGGGTGACATGCATGTCAAACCCAATATGCTCAGGGAATTCAGTAACTGTAACAATCTTTGATTTGTGTCATGTAGTTGCGGTACATTTCAATTTGATCCAAGTGACATAGCTTTTTGGAGCCATGATGAATTTTGGTCAAGCTGATGCATTACACAATGCTGGGAAGTTGCAGATACAATATCAAAGATTAGAATGTATATATATGTTAGTGAGCGTGTGTCTACTTGATGAGTGTGCTATTAAATTTGTAAAATATAAATTTTAATTTTGATTTAAAAATGAATATGTTGTGTGTTATTATTAAGTAGTAAAGATATTGTTTCTCATACTGAAGATCTAGGATTGGAAATTTTTGCGTGGTTTGTATTTTCTCATGTTTGGAATAATGGAAAATGAAAATCAATGAAAAATATTTTTTATTATCAACAAAAAAACAAGTCAAGTAATTGGGCTCGATCTCACTCAAAGAAGCATTTTGCAGGTAGAACATTGAGGCTGAAGCACTGACAGTGGTAGAGGATCACTTACCTCAAGTGCTAAAAGAATCCCAAAACTAACTTCAAAATACCACGATCCACTTCAATCTCATAGTCCTAATAAATATAACACCACATAAATAATTATGGAAGGATTACACTCCAGTGTATTTATAAATAAATAAATAAATTATAAATACATTAAAAATCTATAATTTTAATTATTAATATTCATAAACTTTGACTACTAATCTGTAATTATTTTTCTAAATTTACACTGATATATAATTTCCCCAATAATTATCAAAGAAAACATTGCCTAATGTGTGTTCATGCAAAGTCTAGGATTGTTCATTGTCCACAACAGTCATCTATTCCATCTACTTCAGGTCTTGCAAACGCCCTTAACCCATACCCACTTATAATAATCCAATCACCTTTGCCGATTAATATTAATGCCCATACACTCACCAGTTTGATTAAGCAATTTCATTCATAAGTTCTGTGAGACCATGAAATATCCTCTCACATGGATGTTGTAGAGATCCAACGAAGAGAAGAGCTTCACCCCTGTAGATCTGCAATGAGGAACATAGTCGATGCCACACAACCGGGGTTGCCGGCCGGGAGTACTCCGATGATGAAGTTAGTCCTTGAATCAAGAAATAGTATATATATATATATTAGAAGGGGTGTGTGTTTTGTGGAGGGAGATTAGACATCCCTTCCATTTGGGATGCCCCTCCCTTTATATAGATTGGGGGAGGTGACCTTTGTTTGGACTGGACCCATTGAAGACTTTGTTTGGATTTGGCCCAATAAGCTAGTACCTATAAAATTCTGGCTCCCACAATTGCCCCAAAACTTTCATTGTCTGCAATAGAAGGAATGAAAGTTTTTTCTTGCCAAGTTACGTTGTTCAAATAGCTGTTAGGTTTTTTGATAAAAAACACTTTGGATAAATGAATAAAATGTATGAATGAATGACTGCATGTATGCTTGAATGTATGTATAAATGTAAGTATGTCTTGAATGTATGTATAAATGTATATATGTCGATCATAGGATGAGGGGGGTGAGCTAAAACTCAGTGAGTATCATTATCTCTATAACGATGGGCCACGGTATTATAACCCCTGGGTAAGGGTGTAGGCCGCGGTATTATAACCCCGGGCAAAGGTGTAGTATATTGTCGAGTGCAAAGATTGCTTCCAAATATGGACTTTCGTGCCGAGCTAGAAATATTTCTATATGCCGAGCACGGAAATGATTGCCTGAACCAAATAAGACAGATTAAATAAGGTAGATATATCAGCCAAAAAATGAATCACGGTATTATTACCTCCGGGTGAGGGTGTAGACCTACAGTATTATAACCCCCGAGTGAAGGTGTAGGCCGCGATATTCTAACCTCCGGGCGTAGGTGTAGGCCGCAGTATTCTAACCCCCAGGCAAGGGTGTAGGCCTTTGCTAATGGCGCTCCGTGTCGAGTGCGAAGATTACGCTGTTGTAGACACCCCATTTTTGACCGACCTTAAGACTCAGATGTCACTGATTGAGCGCTTGGTGATGTTGCATAATGTGCTCGTTCAGAAGTTTCAGGGTCGCGGCCGTAAGCCCTGCCTCCGGACTTCCGAACCCTTTTCTGTGCCTTGTCTCGGTTTGCGAACCAGACTCGGTTTTCTCTGTTTCTTTTCCTGAAGGGAGGGAGAGGTCCCGTAGACCATCTCTCAATGTCCGTAGGCTACATTTGGCGGCCGTAGGCCATTTTGCCCATTTCGGAGTCCGGTTCCCGGTTTTTCGGAGCCGTCAGGCCGTGTGCCTCGGTTCACCCAAGTGACTTAAACATACAAGCATGCACAATGTCCATTTCAAGGCACAAAACTACAACTCCTCAAGGCATAAAAGGATGATAAATGCTGTCATACAAGCATGATATAGGGGTTGAAATAGCATAAAAAGTGACTCCAAATCATTTAAACAACCTAACCAAAGCATGCTAATGACTCATTCGCTCAAGGCCAAAATCCTAGAATGCAAAGGAGCTATGTAAACCACGACAAACATGACAAAAACAGTGGCCAACAGACCTAAAGCATGATAAATCATGACCAAAAGCTTCAATAAGCTAAGCCAAATCATGAAGATATACTAGGCTAAACACATGGCACATTTCTAGGCAAGATAAGGAATTACAAAGCAAGTACAAGATGCATGCTAAGGGCTACAAATCCAACAA
>NW_021026333.1:397902-529316 GCF_004153795.1 Camellia sinensis
TTCTAGGTTGTATCTTAGATTGCATTCTGTCATTTTCTCGGTTTGCGTGCCCGTGTGCACGCATTTCGAGGCACCTCATTTTTATAGCATTTTACCATTGCCTCGGTTTGCGTGCTCGTGTGCACGTATTTCGAGGCATCTCATTTTCATAGCATTCTGTCATTTTCTCGGTTTGCGTGCCCGTGTGTGCCTCGGTTTTTGTATCTTAGATTGCATTCTGTCATTGCCTCGGTTTGCGTGCCCGTGCGCACGCATTTCGAGGCATATCATTTTCATTGCATTCTGCTATTTTCTCGGTTTGCGTGCCCGTGTGCACGCATTTCGAGGCACTTCATTTTCTGCCATCGGCATCCTATGTGAGTGTGGCTGAGGCTCACTCATGTTGGTATAAGCCCATATCATGTTTTCATGTCATTTCATCGCATTTTGTCATTGCCTCGGTTTGCGTGCTCGTGTGCACGTATTTCGAGGCATCTCATTTTCATAGCATTCTGTTGTCGCCTCGGTTTGCGTGCCCGTGTGCACGTATTTTGAGGCACCTCATTTTCATAGCATTCTGTCGTCGCCTCGGTTTGCGTGCCCATATGCACGTATTTCGAGGCACCTCATTTTCATGCCATATCATCGCCTCGGTTTGCGTGCCCGCGTGCACGTATTTCGAGACACATATCGGCTCCTCGATTTGCGTGCCCTCGTGCACGTATTTCGAGACACATATCATCGCCTCGGTTTGCGTGCCCGCGTGTACGTATTTCGAGACACATATCATCGCCTCGGTTTGCGTGCCCATGTGCACGCATTTTGAGACACATATCATCGCCTCAGTTTGCGTACCCGTGTGCACGCATTTCGAGACGCATACCATTGCCTCGGTTGCGTGCCCATGTGCACGCATTTCGAGGCACCTCATTCTCACATCATTCTGCCATTACCTCGGTTTGCGTGCCATCATGCACGCATTTCGAGATATCTCATTTTCATAGCATTGTGTATGTTAGGATTATATCTTAGTTGCATTTCATGCATATCATGCATATTGCATCGTGTCCGGAATAGGAATTAGCCCAGGCACGGGAAACGAGGTACATTTCGTACTCCAAGTGACGGAATGTGTCTCAATTCCCCAGTCACCGACACTCCAGATTACCCATGATGGAGTTAGGTTTTAGCTGTAGTTTCATGTGCATTCATCCTATATTGAGTTGTGCATTTCGACTCCTCGGCCATCATGCCTCGGTATGCGTGATTGGTGGCACGAGGATCGAGACATGCATATATCTGTGCAAATACATTGTTGTGCCCCTTTCCTGCTCTCTGTTGCAGCAAAATGAAGAATCAGCAACTTTTTTGGGGCTTGGCACGCATTTCAAGAACAGGTGTAAACAGAGACTAATTGGGGCATTCCGGTGAATTTCCGCGCAAGACAATCCGGACATGCATCATCCATCAGAAGCAAGGCAGTCCCTGGCTTGCACGCCAGTTTTATTTGCTTTCTTAGTTAATTCTTTAACTAATTAGGATTCTGTAATATTTTGACTGTAATATTCTTTTATTCGGGACTGTAATATTTGGACTGTATATTTATTCGGACCCTCTGCGCGAGGGCACAACTGTAATAAGTGTGCGTGAGTGTGATGTATGTCTTCCAACCCCACGTCTTTCTCCCTTTTATTTATCCGCTTATGAAGATTAGATTAGGGCATGTTTAAATTAGCATACAGTATGACAGCATGTTTGCATCATTCATCTGTATTGCATGCACCGGGCTCGGCGCATCATACTAACTGCATTGTACTTTCAATTCCAAATTGAATACATGGTAGTTATAGCATTCCATATGCCATCTTAGAATAACCGAGCCTGCTATAGTTGCATTTTGCATGTGTTGCATTAGGCATTTCTGTACACTTAGGATCATGCATGATTTCTAATATAGTTTCTATTTTGGCTTGGAGTACTCGGTGAGTTTTATTGCTTTAGCATACCGCATGCGTGTGAGTGTTGCAATAACAGCATGATTACCATGAGGGTAGCTACTTATGTGATATAACTGCTTGAATGCCTATGGATGGAGGTTGAATTACCTAAATTGGAATAATGCATTAAAATTGTGAGTTTTAAGCCCACTAGATAAATGGCAAAACCATCTTTTCTAAAAGCCCACTTGAGGGTGGCAAAATCTGCATTTCAGCCTACTTGCGAGTAGCAAACCATCTTTCAAAAAATACAAACATGAAATGTTTTGTTCCAAATCAGACGATTCAGTCTATACTTGTATGCTGTGCGCATCACATAGTAACCTAGGCTAATAAACCGGAATAAGAACTCACAATGTTTTCAAAAATAGATATCATGGTTAGTAGAGGCCGATCTTTGATCGGGCGAGCGGGGGTGCTCACGAAGTGACCTTCCCCAATCGTACCCAAGTTCCCGAGCCAAGGCAACTTTGGTGATGACGGACACGTGGCCTTTTGGCACCGAGTCAGGGTTTCCTAAATTTCCCAAAATAAAATATTTAGGTGGCGACTCTGTATCTGGCAAAGCAGTCCATGTTTGGCACTTCTTTCAAAAATCTGTTTTCTTAAAACGATTTGCCGGATTTGGACTCTTTGGTTCAGATTTAGAACCGTGACTGCGAAAGTCGAGTCCGAGCTGTAGCGAGGTCCCCCCGTGGGCTTGTTACAGCTGTACTCGGAGACTTTTACTGATTTTAAGTGGCGACCGAGCGCCCATAAGGCAAGGACTTTGAATAATGTATCTTGTACCGAATAAGGTGGATGTGTTAATCACCAATAATATTGCTCCACTTGTATGGAATTGCCAAGTAAATATTGGGCCAACTATTTAATTATCGGGTTTCTCGGTTTGCGTTTAGTCCAAGGTAGACTTGCCCTATTGCTTTCGAATAATAGGTGTTAGTCGGAAGGAATGTAGATTCCCATTGCCCTATGTTGCAGGAAAGATTTGGCTTTGGTAAAATGACGGCGCGCAAAAATATGCAAACTGTCGACTACCAAGTGTGTAATGTATTGCCCCAAAACGGGCGCTTGCTTCAAGCTGTGTGAAAAGGAGTGGGAGTTTGTAACTCTAGTAAACGTCGTTGTAATGTTTGTACCAAGTTGGCCGAGTATGCATGCATATCAAAGGTACCGAGATGATGATCGTCTAATGTGCCCCAATTGAAAAGTGGAAAATTGACTGATGTCCCAGTGGGCAATTGTTTTGCCAAATAATGTTGTTAGGCGAATAAAGTTGCCGAATACTGTGGCCAATGTTGCTGCATAAAGTTTGACAATGCATAAAGTTGACCAATAATGTTGTTTTGCCGAAGAAGGTTGATACACGGCCGAATAATGATCATACATAATGTTGAATGGATAATGGTGCCGAATAATATTGCCGAGTAAAATTGATGCACTGCCGAGTAACTAGTGTCAAAATATAGGTGTCCGTTTACACTTGGGTCAGTGATTGTGCTGATTGTTTGGTCGGCAATTTTTCTTAGCTTCGTGGTGTGTCGGCATCCCTTCGGAGTTGGATTTGCTAAGAACTTGGTTGGCAATGGTTGCCAATTTATTGAAGTTGAGTTTCTTGTCCAACGTATATTTGCCCCATTGCTTTTGAATAAGATTTTTTATTCCGAAGGAATAAAATGGACATGGACCAAAATTGCCGAGTAGGCCGATAAAAATTTGAAACGGATTCTGTGCCCCCATGTTTTCGAGAAATTATGAGATTTTTGCCGAAGACGTAGACTAACAATTGTTGTTGTTCCGAGAATGTCTAATGCTGTGGAGTGAAAGTTGTTATTCGGAAGGAATTCATCCTTTGGTGACAAATGAGTCGAGCTGGGAGATAGGCAGAGAGTCTCCAAATAAGATGTAGTTGGTGAATTCGGCATTGAGCAAACTCCAGGTATGACGGCAAAAATGTTGTTTTTAGCTGCAATATGTGGCATTGCATATAACATCTATGAATGTTTGGTATTGAATTTGCAAAATCAGATCGTACGGATGTGTTCAGAAGGCTCTAAATAGTTGGAAACGGCTATTCGATTGCTGGAATCGGACTCCAAATGGCATAATTATAGCTAAAATGGATCCGACAGCTCAGGTCGGGGGAGAATTAGGCTCCGCAAAGCACTGGATAATTTTTCTGACTTATTCTGCATGTAACGGCTCGGCTTGATTGCTTGCAGCATGGCAAAAAATATAAACAATGTTGTTGCCTAGAAGATTTGAACTCATCTCCTTGTGAAAAATGTTGAACACTTAACCATTTTGCCACCTTAAATCTGTGTGTACATATTTGGCTCATTATAGATTTGAACTTGATTGTTTGGCTATGACATGATGTAACTTAGCCGCAATGCACACAATAATTTCTTTGTTTGCCAACTTCTGGTCGTTCTCTTCGACAAAATAGGTGAATTTTTGGGCAAATTTCGCCTAGCCCGTACGACTTCGTTTTAGCTCCGATTTTGACGCGGTTTGTCGCGTTGGACTCGGCTTAATGTGTACTTCACACTGGTATGGCCAAAACTTGGTTTCGACGATTATGAACATTTTAGTTTTTTGAAAATTTGGTCCGTTTCACAACTATCGGCGAACTTTGGTTAGTTCTTGGCTCCTCAGGTTGGTGGGTTTGGACTCCTTGAGTTGACACAAATTTGCTAGATTTTCAAATGTGGATTTCAACAAGCCGAGATGCTAGTGTTAAGCCGAGAGAGTAGTGACGAGCAAGATTGTGTAGCTTTGTAGTTACTAATACGCTGGATGTCGAAACTGTTGATAATAGGCCGAATAAATGTTATTGAAGCCGAGTGATAATATGCAGAGAATGAAAATTGTCGGATAAGTTGTTGAAGCTTTGTTGATAATTGGCCGGATAAGTTGTTGAAGCTTTGTTGATAATTGGCCGAATAAATGTTGTCGAAGCCGAGTTATAATATGTGGAGAATGAAAATTGCCGGATAAGTTGTCGAAGCTTTGCTGATAATAGGCCGAATAAATGTTGTCGAAACCGAGTTATAATATGCAGAGAATAAAATTGCTGAATAAGTTGTCGAAGCTTTGTTGATAATAGGCCGAATAAATGTTGTCGAAGCCGAGTTATAATATGCAGAGAATAAAATTGCTGAATAAGTTGTTGAAGCTTTGTTGATAATAGGCCGATGAGTGATACTATGCAAAGTGAATGAAAATAAAAGTTGCCGAATAATCCAATAAGTTGCCAACTTGTTCATTGGGCCGGTGGATGTAAGTTGGTTCGTTGGTGGTTGCCGAATAGTGTGTGTTGGTTGTGCCGAGCTGGGCTAGTATGTTTGGGTTACTGAACGCTGGATCAGTAATTCATCTTTGATTGTGCCGAAAATATTTCCTTATACTATTTGGTCTTCGACTTTATTTTGGTATTGCCGAATGATTTAATTGGAGTGGCATCACCGAATTGTGGAGGCAGAGGAACAAGAGTTGATAGGCCAATGGCAACGCCGAGTAAGGCGGGTTCCCAAACTGCTTAAGTGGCCAAGAAGTGCCAATGTAATAACTCTTGATCGGATTGGAACTCGACAAGGGAATGGTTGAACGGTTGCGCGAATTTAACAAGGTGGTGGCCGAAGAACTTATGCTTGGCCGAGTGATGTGATGAAGGAAATGGAAATTTTTGAATAATGTTAACTAAGCAACTTGATAAAGTTGCCGAATTGATATATATATGTATATATATAATGTGTTGACTACGTAATTTTTGAATCTTTGAATAATGTTGACTAAGCAATTTATATATATATATATATAATCCCCAATAGTGTTCTCTGCAAACTGATATATATAAAATTCGTAATCATGGTCTCGGCAAAAAGGTAAGTGTTAGAAGGAAAACAATGTTTTTGGCAAACTTCTAATATCATTATATATATATAATTTATTTTAATAGCCGAATTGATTGTACCACTAGAGTGCTCCATGGAAAGGTAGGTGATAAAAGTTAGTTTCCAATTTTTAGAGAGAGAAAGTAAAGACCCAAGTTTGAAGTCCATAGAAATTGTTAGTATAGATATATATGTATGTATATTCTAAGAAAAGATGAAATGTCATCAATCAACATGAACAGTGTGAAGTGCACTTGCATAAGTTGGTAAAGTGCCGACTAACAGCTTTAACAGATTTAACAAGAAAATTCCATCAGTCAGCTTTAATATGTCGAAAAGATGCTCTCTTCAAGAAAAGTGAAACCCATTTGTAGAGAGAGAAAAAAGAGATACAAAAGATTCACAGTGAACAAAAAGCTCTATTTTGTAAGCATAAACATATGTATATCCAATCCAAGAACCAATCTTAAAATAATTTTCAGAGAGCAAATAAATCAAATTTGTTGTTAAATTTGTACTTACAAGAACATGTTTGTTGTGTTCTTCGTTGATCTTATTCAGTCATTCCCACAGACGGCGCCAATTGTGAGACCATGAAATATCCTCTCACATGGATGTTGTAGAGATCCAACAAAGAGAAGAGCTTCACCCCTGTAGATCTGCAATGAGGAACATAGTCGGTGCCACCCAACCAGGGTTGTCGGCCAGGAGTACTCCGATGATGAAGTTAGTCCTTGAATCAAGAAATAGTATATATATATATATATATATTAGAAGGGGTGTGTGTTTTGTGGAGGGAGATCAGACATCCCTTCCACTTGGGATGCCCCTCCCTTTATATAGATGGGGGGTGACCTTTGTTTGGGCTGGACCCATTGAAGACTTTGTTTGGATTAGGCCCAATAAGCTAGTACTTATAAAATTTTGGCTCTCACAAGTTCCTATTTCATTTTTTCTTTTTTTTTCCTTTTTTTTTTCAACTATGGTTTCTATGATATCCAACCAGCCATATATATATAGATGCAAGTGATATGAATTCCACACAACACACCTTGGCTCCTTGCTTCTTACACCAACCCAAGCAAAGTACAAATGTTGCCATGCTCTACTACCTCAGGCACTTCTCACGGGTTAATCGCCAAAAACTACCCAAACATCATACATAATCTGTGGGTTCTAGCCAAACCCTAAGGAATTTAACCCCAAATTGAAATACAATAAATAATAGAAAGGAGGAGAGGTTGTACTAGAGTTCTTACCTTAAAGAATAAATAGATTGACCTAGTACCAAGAATTGATTCTTCAACCTTTTTTTGTTGGAACCCTCAAGAGATCCCCTTCTTTGGATTTTTTAAGAATAACTGTAAAACCTAACGAGGTTATTAACCTAATTTTTTTAAAATTACAAAGTTACCCTCTTCATATATTAGTTATATGCATGTCTTGGGTATTACATTAGGTTTTAAGTCTACCATTTCTTTTGAGATCACAAATTAACACTCAAGAGAAAGCTGGTGATGATACTTCTAAGATGGTGTATAATTTTTGAAGGGGCTTCAGCTTAAATATTTTTCTATTTCAAGTATGTATTCTCTGAATTTCAGTTAAGATTTTCACAATTTATTATTAAACTTTAGAAAACCAAAAAAAAAAAAAAAAAAGAAAAGAAAATTCATATTAGTGATCATCACAACATGAGCTAAAAATGTGTAGATGCTCAACTTCTAATTGCACTTCGACTTATTTGCTCTGGGTTCTAGGTAGGTTTTCTCTTTCAGTTTACCACCATTTTAATGGAGGTACTAATTAATTGTTAAGAACGTATGGTTACTAGTTACTAGTCAACCCTTCCACTTTAGTCATAAAGTATTTGAGTTACCAATTCTTTTTAGTATATATAAATTATGTTATATGATCAAATCTTATTTTCGTCAAAAATAACTTGCATATCACTCTGGAAGTGGTCATAGGAATCTGTTACTTTGATAATCAGTTTGGTGGCTTACTGATCTTTGAAATTTCAATCTCTTCTCAGTATTGATGACAATGTTGGCTTACTGGCTGGAGCTAATTTTGAAGACATAACTATGATCATCCATAATAATAAGACAGGCAAATGGATTTCTTCATTCAGGTATAGTTTTTTGTATGTTGTCATGCTGTTGTGATTAGGTCTGGAACAATCAGCTCACTGTTCTTTGGTGAAACTGATTTACATTTGTGGGTGTTTTCTCATCTAAACTTAAACTGGATTTATGTGCTTTTGAAACTGATTCACTTTGCAAAATCTACCTTGACTCAGAACTTTTAGATTAGACTCAGGATAGACATCAATGTATAGATTATATAATTAGATATGAATCATTCACATTTTTTTTTTATGCTGGTTGTTCATTACCATTTCTATTTAGCCTTACACTTTGGTAATGAAAGAATAAAATGAAAAATGAATCATCATCCTACCCATGCAGACGTATATTATCTCCTAATTGTTTTTAATGTATTCAAGTTCCCACTTTTGTCATGTAGTTGTTAGAATCAACGGTCATGCATAGATGGATGCGAATCTATAAGTGAATCTATTGTGAAATAGAATTTACAATAAATCTTATGATTCACACAATGCATAGATGGATGCGAATCTATAAGTGAATCTATTGTGAAATAGAATTTACAATAAATCTTATGATTCACACACTACCACAAAAACAAATATAGATCACATTTTTTTTGTGTGATTTATGTTATTTAATCACACTTTTTAAATTTTATCAAAGTGATCTTTGAGAGTGATTAAAAAGAATCATTTTTAATTACACATTTTAAGTGTGATTAATAACGTTTTTAATCACACCTTTTAAGTGTGATTAATGACATTTAGATCACATCTTTTAAATGTGATTAAAAACTAATCAAACCTGTGATAATTAACATTTAGATCACATCTTTTCAGTATGATAAATAACATTAAATCACATCTTGTAAGTAATTAATAACTAATAAAACCTTGATAATAAATATTTAGATCACATCTTTTAAGTGTAATTAATTACTAATAAAACCTGTGATAATAAATATTTATATCACAAACTTTAAGTGTTATTAATACCTAATAAAACCTATGATTAATAATGAAATAAGATCACACGTTATATACATTTCTCATCACAGTTAATGCATGTGATAAAAAAAGAATTCAACATAATTGAAGAATAATCAATATTATTTTTATACGCGCATTTCAATAATATAATACACACTATATGGTATACTTTGAATCACAACCATATTGAATGGAATAACGTCATATATTTCATAAATGAAAGTTAAATATGTTTAAAAGTATATACAAAGGAATTAAATAAAAAGTTTTAAACTGTGCTTACATATATTAAAAAATGAAAAAGCTTGAAAAATTAAGTTCTTGAATTCTTTGACCATATTTTGCATCTCTCCAAGAAATTTCTAACCTGAAAAATAAAAATATAAATTAATTCAGAAACCACTAAAAGCATATGAATAAACTAACTATGAAGTAAGCAAAAAAATCAAATATCCATACACCAAACAACCTGCATATTAACTTTCATCCTCAACTTCTATCATATCAAACTCATAACAACCTCAAACATACAAACCAAAAAAAGTACCCAAATTAGTTTAAATTTTAAAATAAAATTTGAAAGTTTTAATTAATTAATTTTTGTGTAAGTTGGTTGGTCTTTTGACCTAGCCGATTAGGCTGAATAATTTTCGATTTGATTGATTCACTGGTTTTACCGTGATTGTAGCAGTTTTATCAAAATTTATTAGTTAAATTTGTTTAATTTGAGATAAACTAAAGATTGACTTGATGAAAGATTAAACGACCGATTACTTGATTAGAAATAAATTTCTCAGCCCAAACAATTGTTAACTTTTATTTTACAATCCCATATCAGGAAAAAAAAAAGTTGTTTCACTTTTATGAAATGAACGTTATGCTCCTATTTAATATTGTAGTTTGTACATATTTCAGTTCAAGACAGTTTAAATTTTAAAATTAAAATAAAATTTAAAAGTTGTAATTAATTAATTTTGTATAAGTTAATTGGTTTTTTGACCTAACCGATTAGATTGAGTTGTTTTTTGTTAAACTGATTTGTTGGTTTAACCGCGATCTTAGCCGTTTTATCAAAATATATTGATTAAATTTGTATGATTCGAAATAAACTAAAGATTGACCTAATTAAAGATTAAATAACTGATATTGTTTGATTTGAAATAAACTTCTCATCCGAACAATTGTTAATTTTTATTTTACATAATCTCACATCGGGAAAATAAGGAAAAAGAGAGTTGTTTCAGTTATATAAAGTAAACAGATATTCTCATTTAATATTATAATGGTATGCATGTTTTAGTTAAAAACTGTTTAAATTTTAAAATAAAACAAAATTTGAAAGTTTTAATTAATTAATTTTTATATAAGTTGGTTAGTCTTTTAACCGATTTTAACGATTTTATCAATATATATTGATTTATTTCTAAAAACTATGTTTAAGTTTTATGACAAACTTTAACATAGAATAAACTAGAACTAAAAAATTTATAAAATGAAATTTATTTTTATTTTATCATAAATATAATTTTTTTAATTTAATCAATTTTTTATTTCTCATATTTACCAATTAAATTATGACATTTTTTTTATTATTGTAAACTTAAAATATACAATTAATAATATAACAATTGCAACATATATTCTAATTGTAGACACCCCATTTTTGACCGTCCTCAAGACTTGGACGTCCCCGTTTGAACACTCGGTGATTATCCATGTTTGTGTTCGTTTGGAGTCCTAGGCCTAGCTCGACTCTAATGCACATAAAAACTCCCTCTCAGATATCATTTAGAATGCAATGCAAATATATTAAGGCCTAAAAAACTTTTGATGGATAGCTTTGCATTTTTTAAGAATATGAATAACATCATCGATGACAGACAACGGATGAAGATGAGGGTGTACCTATAAAAAAAAAAATGAGATGGTTGGATAGACAATAGATGGCAACAACCCATTATTAGAAATGCGATGAATAAAGTTTGAATTGGACAGTAACAACGATGGACACATCAATGAATGAATAAACAACAGACAAGGGACAATGAATGAAGGACGAATAGTCCACAAGCAATAGACAAAGTCTTAGTTTTGAACAATAATAATCACAGTGGACACACTAGATAATGGACGAAGGACAACACATGAGTCTCATTTTTAGTCTTACTGTCTAAACAAACAATGGCAGTTAGATTTTAGTAGTTTTTTTTTTTCCTTTTAAATCCTTCGAACAAATTGGGTTATCGATGTTCAAAAGGTAACTCAGGGGTAGGAATGGCAACGGGCTGGGGCGGGGCCGGGGATCACCCTTCCCGTCCCCAATCCCCGACGGTGAAAATTCCTCCGTCCCCGGCCCCGATCCCCGACGGGGAACCTGTCCCCGCCCCCTAACGAGGATCGGGTTTCCCCGACCCCGAAAATTTCCCGGCCAAAAAAAAAAAATGCATAATACCAGCTAAGTGAAGATCTGTTTCATCTCATCATCATCAACATCAACAACAACAACTACAGTTTACAAAATCATCATCATTGATCATCATCATCAACATCATCAACAACATGTATATCTATATCAATGATGTTGATATAGTGAAAATCTTGAGAACCAGTATATATATATTACCTCAAATCGGAAGAACAATGAGAGATAGGGCTAGAGGGTGACTAGTGAGAGAAGAACAGTGGCGGTAGATCTGGAGATGAGACAGCAAATGGAGGTGTGTGAAAGAGAGAGAGAGAGTGGTGGTGATGTCGGTGACGGTGGTGTGATCAGCGGCTGACGGTGGTGCTCAGAAATGTTCATCGTGACTCAGATATGGATGGAGCTCTTCGTCGCCGATCTCTCTCTAGACTTCTCCATCGTGGCTTAGATTTGGAAGGTGCTCAGAAATGTTCATCTCTCTCACAGAGAGTAAAAGGAGAAGAACGAGAGAGAGAGAGTTGCGATAGATATTAGATATATAATATAATAAACCCTAAACATATATATATATATATATATATATACGGGAACTGTTCAGGACGGGGCTGGGGGAACCTATCACCGTCCCCGACCCGGAAATAATCGGGGATTCAATTTTCAATACCATCCTCGACCTTATAGGGGGTAATTTTCGGAAAAAATCCGTTCTAATCGAGGTGGGGGGGTAGGGTCCCCTTCGAACCAAATTCAAATTGCCATTCCTAATACTAATTGATACATATAACATTATTTCTCTTTAAATTGTTGGCATTAATTTGTTTTACTCAAATCATTAATGAGGATGAGAAAGGAGGTGAGGGAGGGGTGGCCGGCCGATGGAGAAGGATGAAAGGGAGTACAAAAAGAAGAGACAGGAGAGAGGATTAAGGTAAAAAATAAGGGGGTAATAATTTAATTTTGTCTTTATAACATTTTTAAAAATTTCTTGTTAAATGGGATGATTTTAGATTCTCCACTTTTGCAATTATTTCTTCCTCTTTCCAAAAAAATAAAAAAAAAAATTTGTTAACAAGAAAAATGTTAGACATTTAGGCTTATTAGGGTAGTAGGTTAAAAGTTTTTTTTTTTTTTTAATTTTTTTTTTTAAAAAACGTATAAAAGTAGAGGGATGATAAGACCTAAAAAAGTTAAAAAATCTTACTTTTAACCCAATTGCTTTTGGGAAGATAGTAAAAATTGACTTTTTGACTTTTAACCAAACTTTTGGCTTTTTTAGACAAATGGTTTGGGAAGTTGGTAAAAAGTGACTTTTGACTTTTTTTATTAATGTTTGTTTATGATGTCAAATCATAATAAAATGACTAAACTACCCCTATTTATTTAAAAATTTACAACTTCACCTATGTAACACATTTTGACCCATGAGGGTAAAATTGTAATTTCACCGTTGGCTAAAAACCAACTTCCCAAATGAAAAAAAAGACAAAAAAGCCAACTTTTGGCTTTTGCTACAAACCAAAAAAAGTGGCTAAATGCCAACTTCCCAAAATAGCCCAAAATAGGCCTTATAATTGAGATTTCAAATTAACATATCACTCGTGCTATGCACGGCTAAAAAAATAATTTTAAATTAAATAATAATATAACATTTATTTAAAATGTATAGAAAAATAGTTTAAAGTGAATTAAATTTTAACCATTTCATTAGAATATGTACATATTGCAGTTGTTATATCATTAATTGTATATATCAAATTCTTAATCAGAAATAGATGTCATAATCTAATTGGTAAAAGTATAAAAAATATAATAAATTACAAAAAATATATTTATGATAAAATAAAAATACATGTCTTCCTAAAAGTTTTTCAATTTTATTTTATTTTATATTAAAGTTTGTCCAATTATACATAGCTAAAAATTTCATTCATATTTCCTATTTCAATATTTTTTAATTACAAATAAATAATTTTTATCTGTACTCTTTTTTTAAATCTCAAATTAGATGCAATTTATATATGGTTAATTTCTTTAAGAAGAAAGCACAAATCCCCTTTTCGTTTAGGGGGATTTGGTGATAGCCCCCTCACTATCTAATTTCTCTTTCAAAATGACAAGAATTATATAAGTACTTTCAAAACCCCCTAATATTTTAAAACTTGTTTTTTTTACTATATTACCCTCATATCTATCAGCTCTCCTATTAAGCCATCTTCACTATATATTTCAGAGTAAAATTTTACTCTGTATAAAAGTAAAATTTTACATTCTGAAACTAAAAGTAAAATTTTACTCTGTATGAAAGTAAAATTTTACTCTGTATAAAAGTAAAATTTTACATTCTGAAACTAAAAGTAAAATTTTACTCTGTATAAAAGTAAAATTTTACTCTGAAAAACTAGTAAAATGTTAGACTCTACATAAAAGTAAAATTTTACTCTGTATAAAAGTAAAATTTTACTCTGATTCTGTCAAATGAGAAAAACAGAGCAATAGAATCAGAGTAAAATTTTACTTTGGTTCTGTCAAATGAAATTAGATAAAAAACAACAAAAATAAATCAAAAACAAACAAACAAACAAAAACAAAACAAATTAATCAACAAATAAACATATCTAATTGAGAAAAAAAAACTTCAAAAAAAACAAACAAACAAAAACAAAACAAATTAATCAACAAATCCACATATCTAATTGAAACGAAAAACTTCTAAAACTCGATCAACAGTCACACATCTCAATGAAAAAGAATACATGTGTTCAACAACACTCATACACACAAATATATATATACATATATTCTACTGTTCCTCATTCACATCCTTCCTAACCTTCTGTTCAACTTCTTTCAATCTCGAAGCTTCAGTCTTCGCATTCAACATCGCCAGCATCTCATCAACAACCCCATCATGTTTCTTCTCCGCTTCCAATTGAGCCATCTCCACCGCACTCCGAATCTCCATCTGCTCCGAAACCCTAGCTTTCGAATCTCCAACGACATCCTCATTCAATTTCAACATACTCAAAGCCTCATCGTTGCTGATTATGAAGATGAAGAGAGGACCTTATCCTGAAGCTTGGAAGACGCTACTATGGCGGCGGCTTGTCGACGACCTTCTGCTGAAGCTTGGAAGATGCAACTATGGTGATTATGATACAGTTGATGACGAAGCTGATTATATATGCAGAAGTTGAGGGTATAATAGTCCTATAAAATATTTAAATAATAAATTTTGTCCTTTATGCAAGATTTTATAATTATGAGGGGGTTTAGAAAGTATAATTTTTTTCTTAGTCCTTTTAACAATGAAATGAAGGTAAAAGGGGTTTATAGCCAAATTTCCCCTTCGTTTAACTGATATCTCTTGAAGTATTTGTTTTGAAAAACTTGTGGTCATCGGGCCTTTGATATATCATTTATCTAGTGATCGAGAAATGCAACTCGATCAAGGTCGAGCCAATTATTGTAATGCTTCACTCCCAACTACAAGAATTGGTCTGGTTCAAATCCCTTCTGCCTTAAACAATTCGTACGCATCTTTTTCTTTGTCTTTTGTGCAGTAGGACCTTTAGACACTTGAGTTGCTACACCCCCACAGGTTGGTATGATATATACTCAATTACTCATACTTGATTGCTTGATATATCCATGCCAGTAGGGAGGGAAATACTTAATTGGTTTCGAGCTGCCCTTTTCTTTTTGAATATGGAATTCCCTTTGAACTGTGTCTGTGTGTGTGTGAGAGAGACAGTGTGTGTTTTTGCTATTTGCTACTTTTCTGTTCATAAGTGCAGTGGATCACAAATATACTTGTTGGCTGTAAAAACATCTTCAATGTCAAGAAGAGGTAACAAATAAAAACTTCAAATCTATTTTGTTGATCTCGAAGTCTTTTTGAAAATCCATCACGTAAGGGTTTTTCCTTGCCAGTCATCGAAAATTATGGCATTCACATTTCACCATAGATGGCCTAGGCGGTCCTAGGCTTTAATGCAACAATGTTTTCTAATGAGTAGTTCAAGTATATCAACAACATGCGCATTTTATGAAACAAATGTTCCAAAAAAAAAAAAAAAACCATAGATGCAAAAGATTTCGACAACTGGTTAAATATAAACCCAAACAGGAAGCTGTATAAGAGTTGTACGAAGCAACCATCAAATGGCAAAACGTTGAACATACGACAAGTATAAAATGTTGGGTATGTAAAGAACTTGTCAATGGTTTTTGGATTATTGTCAATACTTTTAGATAGAGGAGTGGGTACATTCTTGATCTAAGAATGGGGGGTCAGCCAAACCATCCTCTGGATCATGTGGAGAATCACCAGGCAAGATGGGAGCAGGAGGAACTTCTTCCATATCCTCTGGAGCACCAGATTCATCCTCTTCAGACTGTTCAACCTCCAATGCAAGATGTACTAAATTAGTTATGTCCATAGGGGGTACAATCTCAAGTTTGTGATCTGGTGTGTGCTGCTGATTAAAGCGGCCCGGAAGCTTGGAGGAACTATTATAGCAGCCTTCACAGAGGTCAAAGCCAATTCTTTCCTTGCAGTCTTTGCATTTGTATCGTTCCCCAATTATTGGACACACCTGCATCAAAATGATGAGGAAATTTTTACTGATTACTGGTTTTTAGTGAAAAAGATGAGAAGATTTACATGTTTATTTGATTTGGAGGGTCTTGCACAATCTAGCACCTATAGATGTGTGGTCAATGGTCAATGGTCATGTGCCTAAAGACCAAGTAAAGAACTTCAAATTTCAGGTTGGACATCTTTCTGGGAAAAGTTAAGTACACACCCGCTCTCACTCTCATTCACGCCGACTGTGAGAGAGGGGTATGTGGGAGTGAGAATGGGTGTGTTAGTACGCACCATTGCATATTTCCACCAAGTCTCACCCTACATGAATGACATTCATTCCTCCCACTCTTTACTATGCTCTTGGTCATTGCAAGACAATCAAGTCCAAACTTAGGTCAATTCATCGTGATGATAATATATACCAATATAGTTTTCCAGCTTGTGGTCTTGCACTCAATTCTAAGTTCTTCCCACCATAATGATATTAATAAATATGCGACTTTGCAACATGTTTGTGAAAGAAACGGTGAAATACACTAATGAACGTCTTAGTTTTAGTGAGCAACTAGTGATGGTCATCCAATTGTACACTCCATTAAGAAAAAGCCCCAAAAGGGAGAAAAAAAAAGTTTTAGTCAGCAATTACTAATGTTCATCTTAACATATGCTTCGTTTGACAAGTGCCGGAAAGAACAAAACTCCTTATAGCAGAGTCACCACAAGACATACAAGCAAAAGGTATTCATGGTGATTATCAGGTTTCCAAAGTCATGCATATATTGTCTTCCAAATTATAGAACCACAAAGCAAGACAAAATATTGGCCTTACCCCGCAATAATCACAACCAATTCCGAAATGAACCTTGGGTCCTCGGCTAGACAACATCGATAGGTAATCCGTGGTAGGTAATGTTGATAGCCAGGAAGCATTTTTCGGGGCTTTTGTTGAACCTGCCACTAATTTATAGATCATATTAGCAGCAGCAAGGTTTAATCATGCAAAAAATAACACTATGGAATATAAATGGGTAACTAAAATCTAGGGAGTATCGTTGAATAATCCATCAGTATCGGCACGGGAATATGTAAAATATCATGTTGACATCGGTACAATTATCTCCCAAATATTATGCAATTAGTTTAGAGTCCGGAAGTCCTACTTTGCCCGATAAGTGAGGCTAAGGGGTGGTCACATGTATCTCAAGTTTGCACTATTGGGCTAGGTGGAAGGGGCCTTCCTAGATCGGTTCTTGGTTATCAATATATATATATATATATATATATTGTGCAATTAGAAGTATCCTAAGATCAACAAAAATCCAATGTAAAGAAGCAGCTGAAACTTAAAACATACATGTTGGTGGACTCCCATTGTGACTAGCAGACTGTTTGGATGCAGCCTCCTTTCTTAATGCATATTGTTCTGAGAACTGCTCCTCCAAGAAATGCTTCAGTACCAAACAAACTTTTGGGTTCCCATTTGGATGCGCACTTGGACATACTTGACACATGGGGACCTTGTCGTCAGGACTGATGATACAAGTTTCACAATATACTGCACAAAGGAAGACAACAGACCGACATTTCATTACATAATTTTTCAGACTTCAACCGTGTACAATGACGATTTAAAGCAGTAAAGTTTACCATGTCCACAATTAAGAACTACAGGTCGATAGAGCAGTTTCTTGCATATAGCACATAGGAAATCGGCAATAAGCACCAGCTTGGAATTTTGCTGTTTATTGAATTTATCTCCCAGCATACCAATTTGTCCAAAGGGCACATTTTTAGTGGCTTCAAAAGTTGATTTTGCAGGAATGGGCATTTTATCATCTTTATGAGGCGCAATAGTACTTTCTGATTCCCCTTCCACTCTAGAACATGGTCCTAAACTAACATTATTGCATGAACTGGTAGTAGAATGTGGGGGAACACCACTGTGGATATACGACTCTTTAATTTGTTCTGATCCAGATAAACAATTATCAAGCTGGGGTGAGAACTCATCCGATATCTTTTCTTCGTCTGAAACAATGAAATAAGAAAACATATAGAATTGCGTTAGTATATCAGATCCTTGAGAAAGAATGAATTTAACACAAATCAATGAGTATGAGCTTGAACAGCAACGGGGTTAATCACAAGATGCATAATCAGTAACTGAAGGGTTTAGAAAATGTATGCATTAATTATAAATAATGGTCGAATGAAAAAATAGCACATCAGTTTCTATATAGGCTTTGTTACGAGTGAAAACAAATGTTAACTATAATAGAGTTTGATAGTACTGGATCATTGAGAATGACTTCAAAACATATCAATTACTACAAGCTTGAACAGCGACGGACGAGAAGCATAATTAGCAACTAAAGCATTAATGAATACATATGTACATATAGCTGTCAAATAAAATATATCACATCACATCAACTTTAATACAAATTTTCTTACAAATCAAAATAACTGTCAAATGCAATAACATCAGATAATACCAGATCACTAAGAAAGAATGACTTTCCCACAAATCAACTTACAAGCTACAGCAGTTCAAAAAAAAACTCAGAAGCTACAGCAACGGTTGTTATCATTAGATGCATAATTAGTACTGAAAGCATCATAAAATGAACACATTAATCATATAAAGCTGTCAAATGGAAAATAGAACAATTATTACATAGGTTTTCTCACAAGTCAAATACAACATCCATGTTACATTGCTATACAACATACATAATCCAGAACACATCAATGTGAAAAACATACGAAAATATCTTCCCACAGGCACTGATATATCTACTAGTAAATATTCCACAAAAGTATTCACTTGGAAAAAACTCGCCTATTCCAACTCAAGAACAGAACCAGGTTCAAACTCACCTTGGTTTAATGGAGAATTGACAGAAGGAAGCAGAACCATCATTTTTTTTTTTTTTGATAACTCGGTATCCAGCTCATTGGACCGACTAATTCGGTAGACCAATCCCACTGTCCACTTGTGGGGGCCCAATTAAAGCCAAGGAAAAGCCCTGTTTAGATTGGCCCAAGAAATTGTTTGCACCTAGGAGGTTTCAAACCTAAGACCTTGAAGAGAGCACAACCACTTGAGGTTTATAGAACCATAATGCTTGCAAGCAATTGGTGTCACTTGGTGCAGTCTGTGAACACAATCATTTCTTGTTCTATAAATTCAATTATTTCTGTTCATTAAACTACAAAATTTACTAGAACGTGTTTCAAAATTGAGAAAATAAGTTCCAAAATTTAGCACCAGTTTCATTCTATATTTTGCTTTTCCATTGAATCCAGCAGGCAATAATTGTATTTAAAAAAACAATAAATAAATAAAACACTACACTCAAGCATACATGCATTTACTAACATCTTTAACAACTACGAGATAAAGGGTATTGACAAGAACTCAAGATATCTGTTATCCCAGATACTGTAAATTTACTGCAAATGAATTACTTTCTTTGCTCCCATAGGAGTGTTTATAAGTCTAATATCATTAGTCCCAAGGTCCTTCAGAGGCTAATTGAACTGCCATCTGTGACTCACATACTCAGTAACTAGCTGTCACTAAAAATACCATGAAGATCACAATTACTAACTTTCCAGCTGTAAATGTAGTCATAATGGCTAAACGTTCAAATTATTCTGCTGTCAAGCACCCCGCCACACAACTTTTTAGACTAAAATACTACAAAAGATTTTTTTTTTTAAAATTAAAAAAAAAACATTTTTTTCCTTTAAAGTATAATAGATTTTTTATGCAAATAGATCAAACTTTTACATCTCTGGCATTCACAATTGTAGGCAATTTTGCATTCCTGTAAAGCATAAATGGACATATATTACATATTTATAAATGAAACTAATCATCTATGCAAAATAATTTGATAAGCATAAAAACCAAACATTCACAACACACCTATCACTTGTTGTTCCCTTCTTTTATAAGCTATTGGGTATAACTTCAAAAGCAAGAAGTGCAGTAATTGACAGATACTAGGGAAATGATTGTATGGATGCCGACAAACTGGACAGTGTGACACCAGACAAGAATCCATGGCTCTGAAGACACACCAGAAGCAAGAAATGTGCCCACAGCCTGCAAACATGGGAATTGAACTTTAAAATTAAAGAAGGAATAACAACTGATTTTTAGTCATTGTAATGCCTTCTTACCCAACACAACAGGCTTGTAGAGGAGATCCCTGCAGACCAAAAGGAAATTGCCATCAAAAGAATTATTCCCCAGAATAAAAGATAACAATATAGGTTCAGTTAGTGTGCATCTGGATGTTCCTTTGAATTTCAATGGCCCCATTGTGTTGTCTATGGTTATTGAAGTAAGTATCACCTAAGGTGGGGCCATTGGAAAAAAATAGGATACTTCAACATGTTTCTTGGTATATGAATGAATTTAGGTTTTCTTGAAATGACAAATATTGTTTGTAAGATAATAAATCATTTTCCTAATTGCTAAATCAGGCAAGGATCAAAACTTTCTTTTGTTTCCATCAACATTGTAGAAACATTTCCATTTAAATGAACTGCAACAAAACATGGGTGAAAAATGAATTTCACATGTCTCCATTGTGACAAACAAAAAAATGGTTGAAACGTAATCGAGTAAAAAATTTCCCATCCATGTTGTTGATTGTAACCAAAGGTAGTGTCCCGTTTTCCATTTTAGAGAAAAGAAATATTCACTTTGTTTGGTTGTTGTTTTTCAAACTCAGTTTGTTGAATATTTTAGAGTACTTGTTTGGTTATTCAGAAAACTAAACACACTTTTCAAAAATGTATTATTGCAAATTGAAGTTTCCCTCCAATTTAAGGAGAGATACAATTTTGAAAAAAAAAATTTGTCACATCAAAAACTACTCTCATCTTAGTTATATATATATGTACATGCTATATATGTATGAAAACATAATTTGATATGTAGTCATTTATGGGTACATATCCTACCATTAAGTGTGAGATTTTATCATAAAATTTGCACTCATTTCAACCACAGAAAATGCAATTTTTTTACAAATTAGCACTAGAAAAAATCGTAATTAACTTACAAACTTTTGCAACATGAAGTACAAAAAATTTAGACATTTTGTTATGCCAATTTCAGGCGATGTTACACACGTTTGTGTTAATGTTATGATATTGTGTGATGAAATAAATTTTCTTCATAACATTTATGAAAATTTAATTCTACGTAAAAAAAATTTTAATGCCAATTTGGAAAAAAAATTTACGTTTTCTGTGGTTGAAATGAGTGAAAATTTTATGATAAAGTCACACAGTTAATGATAGGATATATATCCATACATGACTACATACCAAATTATGTTTTCATACATATACAGTATGTACATATATATATATATATAAGATGAGAGTATTTTTTGATGTGACAAATTTTTTTTTTCAAAATTGTCCTCCTGAAATTGGAGGGAAACTTGAAATTGCAATGATGCATTTTTTTGAAAACCAAACAAAGATCCTTTTTCAAAATAAAGTTTTCGAAATCACTTTTTGGAAAAATTATTCAAAAAAATGGAACCAAACATAGTGCTTTTTGTTTAGAAACCCAACAATTGCAACGAAGTATCTTCAATTTCTATGAGATTTAGCTTATAAAGAAAAAAACCTTTTTACTCAAAAACTTGATTCTACACTCCCAACTAAGAAAACTTGTAAGAAACTCACACTCTCTATAAAGAAGAAACTCACTCCCAACTAAGATATAACATCTCAAACATATATATCTCAAAGAAACAATAGAAAAGCAACAACTCAAACTTAATTTTATACTTTATACTTAATATTTATTTATACTTAACAAAGACAAATTTGTAGTTGACAACAATCGCTAATATTTTATTCATTTCTTAAGACATATATTACTACTGAGCAAGGGAAAAAATTGTTATAATATATTAATATATTTAATACATAAGATATAAAATATATACATGTTCTTATAGGCGCTCCCAACCTTAGAAACACCGACACTTGTATGGAGGAAGTGTTTTGTGTCAGACATCCGTGTTAAACACCAACAATCCTTTTTTTTTTGATCGGCGAAAGTTAATTGTTAGCTATTAGATTAACACCCATGGGAGTCAATCTCCCCACCCTTGCAAAGTACCAAGTGTTTGTCCTCTTAATTTAACTTTCTCTTAGGAAGAGTTAACCCCATGACCTCTCCCTTAGGAACTAAGCCCTTAGGAGAATCATGGTGGCCAACTAGGCTAGGCCTAGTTGGTTAAACACCAACACTCCTTGAAGCCTCCTCAAAGGTGTCCAACACTTTTTCAACGTATTTTAATTTAGAAAAATTAAATTCATAAAATTGAACACTTCACCGACGCTTAGCAGACATTTTATCGACACTTCTTTAAGTCTCTAATCTAACATGTCCTATGTGATGAATCTCTTCATAATAACAATGTTATGCATTCTTCGGAACACAACTTATGAACTCTAAATATGTTTTGCAACATTTATAAGGTAAATACATCTTGATATTATAATGTTATGTAATTATTTTGCACTCTTTAGCATGCAATTAATACAAGAATGTTATCTTGATATTTAAGTTATAAAATATATCACTTTTTAATTTATTACTATTATGTCGCATATTTTTTATTACCTTTGAATTAATTATTCAAATATTTAAATATTGCATATGTTAATGTTAAATTTATAAAAATATACATTTTAAACATGTTCCCAAGCATGTTGTCATGCATTTTCTAAAAATTGACATGTTGGTGTGTTCATGTCACGTCGTGTTGTGTCACGTATCTGTGTTTGTGCAACTTAGGATGTTTACTTCATGTATATTACATAGTTCATTCCTTTTGTCAATGTTGTACTTAACTACAATAATCCAATGCCAAAGTCAATTGTAGGCTGTTTGATACTTGTTTTGTAATGTAAAATAATGGTTGGCATTATTTTCAGGGCTCATTTCCAATTTTATTTACTCAACTCCATTCTACTCCCCTCAAGTGGAGCAATGAGCAGGCAATATCCAATTGAACAATTTCTTTTCTTATATTCACTATCTAATAAATCTCTACTTTATGTTTCCGTGTGCTTTCAAGTTTTTTTTTGTGCTATTTCCAGTGCATTTCGGAAAAGTTTCCCTACTTCAGAACACTAAAATAGAACTTCAGAAGTGAAATTTTGAGATCTAATCCTGTTTTTACTTGGAATGATTTGTTCATCTCAATGAGATATTCAAGTTGCAAGAGACATCTGATAGTTCCCATAATAAAAGATATATACGAGCAAGCTACATACTCTATCAAGTAATAAAATTGATAGTCAAAAGACGAATCAAGTGCTGTATCTATTAAGATCAAAAGTTGAAAAGAGTCACAACCGATGATGTAGAGTGTTGCTTCTAAATCCGGTATCAATTTGTGTTCGCCTTGTACACACAAATTTCTTGTCCTAAAATCAAGATATATATACCTATCTAAATTTGTAGTAACAAAATTCAAAATTTTAAATATTGAATTGAGTACAATTTCTGATAAAATTTGTAATCAAAGATTTACAATTTCTTTCTTTTTCCCTTGAAAAATCCTAGATCCGATCATAGCATTAATACGCTAAAATTGCAACGATGCCAATGGAAACCTAACCTATTCACAAAATTTCGAACAAAATCCCCAGGATACATTGAAACCAGTGATTTCACAGCTCAATTGTGAAAATAAACAATATAAGCAAGGCATCGATGGCGATATATACGAAAAACGAATATCTAAACCAAAAGCATTGAATTTGAGAAATGAAATTAGAAAAACAAACATATGTATGCATATATATATATACTAGGGTGTAAATCCACCGGCTGTGCTATTAAATTTATAAAATATAAATTTTGATTTTAAATTAAAAATATATATAGTGTTTATTCATCAAGTGAGACTTTTCAAACCCAAAACCTTCCAAGATCTTAGGTCAAAAAATTATACATTCCACTTTATAATTTTTTTTTTCCTTTTCTATTTTGATATAAATTCGTTCAAATGAGAGAATGACTAAAGTGCGCTGTTTTTAAATTAGAAATATTTGTAGTATTTGTTGATCAAGTGGTACTCAAGATATTAGATTTAAATTTTGTAAATTTTACTTTATAATTTTTTTTTGAAATATATTATGCACTCCAACAAACGTCCTCCCGAACAATTGAAAATGTGAAAAAATCTGATAAAAAATTTGATAAATTATTTAGAATCCTTAGCCTAACTCATTTTTTTTTTTTCTTTTTTATATAAATTCACGTGGTAAAAAGAGATAATAGACTTCAAGAGGTTTCAGTGAGTTGAATAGACTTCAAGAGATTACGGTGAGTTGTTCATATCTATATATATATATATAGAGAGAGAGAGAGAGAGAAGAGGACTTACAGGCAAACGCAACACTGAAACTCATCGAGAATTTCCTCTTCAGCTTCAACAACACCCTCATTTTCCCGCTTATTGTTCATTTCTGTATTGTTATCTCTATGTAGAAATTTTATATATATATATATATATGAGAGAGAGAGAGAGAGAACAAAGGAGGTTTGGTTAGAGCCGTTGCTATTTCACCGGTGTTGGATTAGATAGAGACGAATAAATATAACTTTGTGATAGAGGTGGTAGATAGAAAGACGATAATGCTTGACCGAGCTACAATTAGTTTTGATTGATGTAGATGAAAGGAGAAGATAATTGGGACATATATTAGGGATGAGAAACACTATGGATCCAAATTAATCCATTGAGAAAATGTTGGGTGGTTGATTGGGGCTGTTTGATATAGTTTTTCGAGTTGATTATAATTTATTTTAATTTGAGAGTTTGTGTTAGATTGTTTGGTATAATTTTTGCTTATATTTTATTAGAGTGAAATAACTTAAATAAGTTAAAAAAAAAGCAGATTATTTAAAAATTGGAGAATGGATGCTTTTAGTTCCTATTTTTTGATTATCAATTGTTTGCTTAAAAAAAAGTTTCACCAAACAAGTCATTGTGTGATGGAGATTAATTTATATAGTATAGAGTTCATGTGTAAGATAAATTTAAATCACAAGATGAAAATTTTAAATAATTTTTGAATTGATAAGAGTATGTTTGTAATATTTTTTTTTTGGGCGAATAAGAAAATATGTTTGTATGTTTGTAATATAACTCATTAGGGATAGAAGATTTGATGCCAAAAGTATCCAATCACTACATCTAATTTTTCATTCATTGTTTGAATAGAATGAACGGAATTTCATTAATAGCTAAACCCATTTCACCTTAATCTTTCACGTCTTTCCATCTGAATGTGGTCTATAGGTTAAACATAGTGTAAATTGACCTTTGGAAATTTTTAATCCAAACTTTCGTGTTGAGAATGCATGTCAATTGATTTATTAAAATAACATAAAATTCATGATTGACCTTGATTTTATTTATTTTTTAATAACTCAGGATGTCCGGACCAACTTGCGCGCATTTCGACTAATCCCTGGGAGACCAAACTAACCTTGATTTTATTACTTGACAATTGAAGTATCCAAAGTTAAAATTTGTCGACTACTTGAGCAATAAAACCACAACTTCAGTCTTACAAAGGTCGTGTTTATGTGAGGTTAATTTATTTATTTATTTTGATTATAGAATGTTAGTTTATTAGTAAAGTTATATTACAATTAAAGGAGCCGTGGCTGCTCTATTAACTTGAACCATGACATTCTCCTCACCCCCAACATAAGGTATGACTACAAAATCATTGGTTCAAACCCAAAATTAATTTAGGTGAGAAATTTTGAAAGAGAGTTCAAAAAGGAAAAAAATAAATAAATTATCTTACAATTCATTGTTTTAAGATTCCCCGTTTGGATAACAGAAATGGTGAGAATGTTCAAAACCTACGAGGGATTTGAAGCAGGGATTTTCACAACAGGTAATTTTGAAATTCTTAAAAGATAGGATAGATATATTAAGAGCTTGGAGCACTCTAATTACATAGATTTTTTATTTTATTATTTTGTTTTTACACTTTTTGTGTGGTTTGAGCAGGCACACCCAATTGATTAAAAAATGCCAGGAAGAAATTAGTGGGTTTTTTTTTTTTCTTTTTTTTTTTTTTTTATTTTTCTGTAAATTTTAATTGATGTAGTCAAAATGGTAACAAATTGTTTTCTGAGATTAAAACTTTTGAAACATACATCCAGGAAAATAGTTTGCATTTGACATTTGGGTTTTCTTTGTAAGTCCCTGCCCTGCTCCATTCTAGGGGTTTTGTCAAAAATATATAATTACTTAAATATATTTATTTTTTCTTTTAGGATTTGTACTGTAAAAAAGTATGTTTATATATATATATATATATATATTGCAAACAGTGAGTCTCCTTTTTGTTTTCTCCTTATTGACTTCTCACTTCTACACTTTCAACTTCAGTGACCACGTATACAAACGGTAAGTCTTCTTTTTGTTTTTTCCTTCTTGACTTTTCCTTTTGTTTACTGTTTTAATATTGTAGTTAGATAGCGCATAAAAATATTTGTGATTTGTCTAGCGAATAAAAAATTATAATTTGATTTTTTAATATGATTGAAATTAGATAAATATAAACCCTCACAAAGAGAAAAATGTGATTATAATTAGTTGAATGATTCTTTTTTTTTTTAATGTGATTGTAGTTAGTTTAATAACTCTTTTTTTTTCATTTATTTATTTTATTATGGGAAAAATCTGATGTGATTGTAGTTTGTTCAATGGCTCTTTTTTTTAATATGATTGTTGTAGTTAATTCAATGGTTTTTTTTTAATGTTATTTAATCTTTTTATTTACTATTTTAATTTTATTTTTAATATGATTGAAATTAGATAAACATAAACACTCACAAAGAAAAAAATGCGATTGTAGTTAGTTTAATGGTTCTTTTTTTTTAATGTGATTATAGTTAGTCAATGATTCTTTTTTTCATTTATTTATTTTTTTTATTATGAGAAAAATGTGATGTGATTGTAATTTATTCAATGGTTCTTTTTTTTAATGTGATTTAATTTTTTATTTATTGTTTTAATGGTTTTTCTTTGCAATTATTTATGAAAAAAATATGATTGTAGTTAGATAGTATAAAAATATTTGTGATTTGATTTAATTTTTTTTCTGATTTGATTTTTAAAATACCAATTATTGTTAATGATTTGATTGTATTTTGAAAAAAAAATTATAATTGATTTTTTTAAATCACTGTGTTTTTTGAAAATTTATTTTTGTGTTTTTTTAACTATCAATTCACTTAATTTGTGATTTGATTTTTAACTCACTATGTTTTTTGAAAAACAAAATAGATTGTACTCATTAGGGTCAAATAATGTACCAATTATTGATGATGATTAGATTGTATTTTGACCCAAAAAAATTGTAATTGATCTTTTTAACTCACTTTGTTTTTTGAAAAATAAATTATTGTGTTTTTTAATTATCAATTGACTTAATTTGTGATTGATTTTTTTAATTATTGATGATGATTAGATAGCATTAAAAAAATTGTAATTTGTATGATTAAAGTTATTTCCTTTTGTTTATAATTTTATTTTTTAATATGATTGAAGTTAGATAAATATAAACACAAACACTTACAAAAAGAAAAATGTGATTATAGTTTGTTCAATAGTTCTAAATAATCTTTTTTATTTACTATTTTAACGGTTATTTTTTTTCAATTATTTTTTTTATTATAAGAAAAATGTCATTGTAGTTAGATAGCATTAAAAAAATTGTGATTTGTATGATTGAAGTTATCTCCTTTTGTTTATAATTTAATTTTTTAATATGATTGAAGTTAACTCACAAAAAGAAAAATGTGATTGTAGTTTGTTCAATAGTTCTAAATAATCTTTTTATTTACTATTTTAATGGTTCTTTTTTTCAATTATTTGTTTTATTATGAGAAAAATGTGATTGTAGTTAGATAGCATTAAAAAAAATTTGATTTGTATGATTGAAGTTATCTCCGTTTTGTTTATAATTTGATTTTTTAATATAATTGAAGTTAGATAAATATAAACACTCAAGGGAGTTTTTAAACAAAAGAGAGTTTTTAACCCCAAGGCCTGTGGGAGTTTCAATATTTCAATCTGAATTTTTTAAATTTTTTATTAAAAAAAAAACTCAGCATTTATTAATTTGGTCAAAATACCCTAATCAGCATTTATTAACTTTTTTCAATCCACATGCCTGCCGTTATTGATTTGATCAAAATCTCCTGATCAACATTTAAAATCCCCTCATACAAATAACTATAGATACAATCTATGTATAATTACTGCAGTACCCTTTTCAACTTCTCTAATACATTATGGTTAGTGATAAGATTGTTAAATTATTTTTATAAAAAATCTTTAAAAACATAATTTATATATTAAAAAAAATCTAAAACAAATATAAATATTTATAATTATCCAGTGCATAGCACGGCTAATAGACTAGTATTTTATTAGAGAGAAATAACTTAAATAAGTTAAAAAAAAAAAATAGATTATTTAAAAGTTGGAGAATGGATGCTTTTAGTTCCTATTTTTTGATTATCAATTTTTTACTTAAAAAAAGGTTTCATCAAACAAGTCATTGTGTGATGGAGATTAATTTATATAGTATAGAGTTCATGTGTAAGATAAATTTAAATCACAAGATGAAAATTTTAAATAATTTTTGAATTGATAAGAGTATGTTTGTAATATTTTTTTTTTTTGTGAATAAGAAAATATGTTTGTATGTTTGTAATATAACTCATTAGGGATAGAAGATTTGATGCCAAAATTATCCAATCACTACATCTAATTTTTCATTCATTGTTTGAATAGAATGAACAGAATTTCATTTATAGCTAAACCCATTTGAATAGAATGAACGGAATTTCATTAATAGCTAAACCCATTTCACCTTAATCTTTCACGTCTTTCCATCTGAATGTGGCCTATAGGTTAAACATAGTGTAAATTGACCTTTGGAAATTTTTAATCCGAACTTTCGTGTTGAGAATGCATGTCAATTGATTTATTAAAATAACATAAAATTCATTGACCTTGATTTTATTTATTTTTTAATAACTCAGAGTGTCCGGACCAACTTGCGCGCACTTCGACTAATCCCTGAGGGACCAAACTAACCCTGATTTTTATTATTTGACAATTGAAGTATCCAAAGTTAAAATTTATTGACTACTTGAGCAATAAAACCACAACTACAGTCTTACAAAGGCCGTGTTTATGTGAGGTTAATTTATTTATTTATTTTGATTATAGAATGTTAGTTTATTAGTAAAGTTATATTACAATTAAAGGAGCCGTCGCTGCTCTATTAACTTGAACCATGACATTCTCCTCACCCCCAACTTAAGGTATGACTACAAAATCATTGGATCAAACCCAAAAATTAATTTAGGTGAGAAATTTAGAAAGGGAGTTCAAAAAGGAAAAAAATAAATAAATTATCTTACAATTCATTGTTTTAAGATTCCCTGTTTGGATAACAGAAATGGTGAGAATGATCAAAACCTACAAGGGATTTGAAGCATGGATTTTCACAACAGGTAATTTTGAAATTCTTAAAAGATAGGATAGATATATTAAGAGCTTGGAGCACTCTAATTACATAGATTTTTTATAGGATAGATATATTAAGAGCTTGGAGCACTCTAATTACATAGATTTTTTATTTTATTATTTTGTTTTTACACTTTTTGTGTGGTTTGAGCAGGCACACCCAATTGATTAAAAAATGCCAGGAAGAAATTAGTGGGTTTTTTTTTTGACTTTTTTTTTTTTCCTCAATAATTTATAAAATGCCGACAAAGCCTTTTTGGTAGTATTCTTTAAATCGGTCGTACAACAATTAATTCTTAATCAAATTAAAAATATTTATTTTTAATTAATTAAACTGACTCAAATGATTATATTTTGCACTTTTTCTTACATTAATAAAAAAAATTGTTGTAAATTTTTTTTAAAAAAATTCAAATACCTACCAAAAAATTGATGATTTTTTTTTTGTTTGAATTTTTTGTACGAATATTATTTTCTTCTATAAATGTACTAGTATATGAAATTAAATAAATAATTAAAAATAATTTTAAAATTAAATAATAATATAAAATTTATTTAAAAGTATAGAAAAATAATTTAGAATAAATTAAATTTTAACCAATTTATTAGAATATATATATATATATATTATAGTTGTTATGTCATTAATTTTAAGTTCACAATAAAAAAAAAAGATATCATAATTTAATAGTGAGAGGGGAGATTTGCGCGTTAGTATGGCCGAGCTACGATAACGCCGATCAGTTTTAGTTTATTCTATGTTAAAATTTATCATAAAACTTAAACATACCTTTTAGAAATAAAACAATGTATATTGATAAAATCGTTAAAATCGGTCAAAAGACTAACCAATTTATACAAAAAGAAATTAATTAAAAATTAAATATTTTATTTTATTTTAAAATTTAAACTGTTTTCAATTAAAATATACATAAAACTACAATATTAAATGAGAACATATGTTTACTTCATATAACTAAAACAATTCACTTTTTTCTTCTTTTCCTAATATGGGATTGTTTAAAATAAAAATTAACAATTGTTTGGACAAAAAGTTTATTTCGAATCAAACAATATCAGTTATTTAATCTTTAATTAGATCAATTTTTAATTTATTTTGAATCAAACAAATCTAAACTAATATATTTTGATAAAACTGCTAAGATCGCGTTTAAACCAGCGAATTAGTTAAACCAAAAACGGTTCAGCTTAATCGGTTAGGTCAAAAGACCAACAAACTTATATAAAAATTAATTAATTAAAACTTTTAAATGTTATTTTAATCATAAAATTTAAATTGTCTTGAACTGAAATATGCACAACACTACAATATTAAATAGGAACATAATGTTCATTTTATATAAGTGAAACTACTCATTTTTTTTCTTATTTTCTCAATGTGAGATTGTAAAATAAAAATTAGCAATTGTTTGAACGAAAAGTTTATTTCTAATCAGACAATGAGTCGTTCAATCTTTAATGAAGTAAATCTTTAGTTTATTTTGAATCAAACAAATCCAACCAATATATTTTGACAAAATCGCTAAAATCGCAGTGGATCCGGCAAACAAAAAATGATTCAGCCTAATAAGTTAGGTCAAAAGAACAACTAACTTATACAAAAATTAATTAATTAAAACTTTCAAATTTAAATTGTCTTGAACTGAAACATGCACAATACTATAATACTAAATAAGAGTATAAGATTCAATTTATATAAGTGAAACAACTCATTTTTTCCTTATTCTCTGGATGTGAGATTATAAAATAAATTACATCATAGACTAATTAGAGTTTTTATTTTAAAATTTAAATTATCTTGAACTGAATTATGCATAACACTACAATATTAAAAGGGAGTATATGATTTACTTTATATAAGTGAAACAAACTTTGCTTTTTCTTCTTCTCCCGATGTGAGATTATAAAATAAATCATAAACTAATTAGAGTTTTATTTTTGTATGGTTAAATAGAAGTCAGCTAATGAAAATTTTTTTAATTGTTTAAAATTACTAAAGTCAGTATGAGAAATGGCGATTAAATCGGCGAATCGGTCAAACCCAAAATGGTTCAAGCTAATCAGTTGTCAAACCCAAAATGGTTCAGCCTAATTGGTTGGGTCAAATGACCAACCAACTTATACAAAAATTAATTAATTAAAACTTTTAAATGTTATTTTAATTTTAAAATTTAAACTGTCTTGAATTGAAGTATATACAATACTACACTATTACGATTCATTTTATATAAGTGAAATAACTTAGTTTTTTTCTTTTTTTTTTTCCTATGTGGGATTATAAAATAGAATTTAACAATTATTTGGACGGAAAGTTTATTTCTAATCAAGCAATCTTAATATTTCAATATTTAATCAAATCAATCTTTAATTTATTTCGAATCAAAAAATGAAATCAATATATTTTGATAAAATCGCTAAAATCGTTGTTAAACTAATGAATCAATCAAATAAAAAATGATTTAACCTAATCAGCTGATGAGATAATAGCCACAGCCACACAAGCTGAACGACTAAAGTCCAAAGCATTGTAATTAGATAGGCTCAGTTCAGCTAGTTTAGTTAGCTCAGTATGTATCAAGTTGGTTAGATCAAATCTATTATAACTATTTGTAGTAAGTTAGATATAGGATAGTTACATAACAAACTCTAATCTTGTATAAATAACAGACTCTGTACTCAAGATTTCTTATCAAAGATATTTTTCATTTATGATACAAATTCTTCATGGTATCAGAGCTTGTTAACTCCAACGAGTCAAGCTTCTTCAAGATCCTTCAATGGGGTCTGTATCCTTATCTCTGCCAGCCAACCTTGTTCTTCTGATTAACAATTTGAATTCGTTTGTTACAATCAAATTGAATTCTACAAATTTTTTGATCTGGAAAATCAGTTTTAGAACATACTTCGAGCCACAAATCTCATTGGCTATGTTGATGGTTCTTCTCAATGTCCTCCTGCACTGATTCAGGATTCTACTGGCAAAGAGAGTACTAATTCAGCGTTTCTCACATGAAAGCAAGTTGATTCTCATTTGTTAAGTTGCATCACTGTAACTCTCACTCCTGCTGTGTTTACATATGTTCTACAATGTTCTACAAGTTGTGAAGTCTGGACTCTTCTCATTAAAAGATTCACCTTATTATCCATATCACATATTCATCAACTCAAGAACAAACTCAATGCTGTTTCCAAGAAATCCTTATTAATGGAGGATTATCTACTTATAGACGTCCCCGAACATCCCGGGAGGAAATCCCGTTCTGTTCATTTGGGCTTACTACAGTTCAGGACTCAAATGTCACGGGCCTGTATCTAATCTCGTAGAGTGCAATGCAAGACCGATGAATCGTCAAAGAGTCAAAATCCGGCAAATCGTTTTGGAAAACAGATTTTTAGAAAAAAGTGCCAAACATGGACTGCTTTGCTAGATGCAGAGTCGCCACCTAAATATTTTATTTTGGGGGAATTTAGAAAACCCTGACTCGTTGCCTAAGGCCACGTGTCCGTCATCACCAAAGTTGCCTCGGCTCAGGAACTTGGGTACGATTGGGGAAGGTCAACTATGAGCACCCCCGCTCGCCCGATCAAAGATCGGCCTCTACTAACCATGATATCGATTTTTGAAAACATTATGTGCTCTTATTTCGGTTATTAGCCTAGAATTACTATGTGATGTGCACAGTATATAAGTATAGACTAGATCGCCTGAATTGGAACAAAACATGTCATGTTTATTTTTTAAAGCGGTTTGCTACTCGCAAGTAGGCTAAAAATGCTGATTTTGCCACCCTCGGGTGGGCTTAGAAAACATGATTTTGCCATTATCTAGTGGGCTTAAAACTTACAGTCAATGCATTATTCAAATTCAGATAATCCGACCTTCACCCACAGGCATTCAGGCAGATATATCACATAAGCACGTAGCCTCATGGTAAGCATACTATCATGGCAACACTCACACACATGCAAGGATGCTAAAGCGTAAATACTTACCTAGTACTCCAAGCTAAAACAGAAACTTAGTTAATAATCAAATGCATGATCCTAGTTCATGTTAAGATGGCTAATGCAACACATGCAAGATGCAACTACAATAGGCTCGGCTATTCTAAGATGGCATATGATGATGCTACAACTAACACGTATTCAACTTAGAATTGAAATATAAATGTGGTTAGTATGATGCACCGAGCCCGGTGCATGCAATACAGATGAATGATGCAAACATGCGAAGCATAAGTATGCTAAATAAAACATGCCCTAATCTAACCATCATAAGCTAGTAAATAAAAGGGAGAAAGATGTGGGGTTGGAAGACATACACACACTCATGCATACTTATTACAGAATTGCCCTCGCTCGGAGGGACCAAAAGAATAATACAAATTAAACAAATAATTAACTACTCTAGCTAATTAAATATTACAAAGTTTCTAATTAATTAATAAATTAAATACAGAAGGAAAGTGGTCGCAGCCCCACCTCGGAATGATGGGATGATGCATGCTTGATTCGCCTTGCCTGAAAACCCGGTACCATGCTAGTGTTGCCTCTGTTTACACTGCCTTGCTCCTCTGAAATTTATGAAAGTTCCTAGAATCCTTCTGAATCACTCCATGAGTGTTGTGGAATATCACCGGCCAAAATTCAAATCCACCGGTCATGGGAATAGGCTTATCGACCAAATATTGAACCACCGGCTGGACACTAATGGTCGGTCGGCACCAAAAGTGGTCGGCCGGCCATTTCTTCCTGCAGAGCCCTGTTTTGACAGTAGCAGAGGATAGACAGTGCATGGTATGGAATTTTCAAAGCAATGTGTGCATGGCCACTCTCCCTATCATGCTATGGGCTCAAGGAAGTTTGGTACTCGACCCTCGGACCACCAATCGTGCATTTCAATGCATGATGGTCCAAGAAGTCAAGTATGCATTTCAATGTGAATGAATGCAGCAAAACACATGAGTGCTACACGCCCTATCATGTTGAGATCAAGGACATCGGCGACTGAGGATTGAGGCGCGTTACGCCACTTTGAGTACGAACGCCCCTCATTCCTCATGCTTGGTTTGACACCCCAAACCAAGCAAAATGTAATGCAAGTATGCAATGTGACTGAAGTATGCAACATGTCTCAAGCATGCAATATGAGGCTAAGGTAACAAACATGCCAAGTGCAATGTGCCAAACATGCAAGATACAATGCAATGCAACCTATCATGCAAGGTAGGATATGGAATGCAACTAGCTAAACAAACTGCAAACGTGCAAAGATAAGACAATGCAAGCATGAAACCAAAGTAATGCAACATGTCAAAACATGCAATGGTGGACTTAAATTGCAAAAGGCAGTCCTCAGCCTTGCCATAAACAGTGGCCAAAGATGGTGCAAATGATGGACAAATGCTCATGCAAACATGCACACCAATAGGCCTAAAGCTAAGAAACAAAAGGTAACTTTCAAGAACACTCAAAAGATGATAAACATGGACATTAGACCAACATGTTAAACTCTGAAAATGCATAGAGGATGATGCCAAATCAACCATGTTATGCAAGTAAGGCATGCAATAATGACCAAAACTTGAAGCCAACAAAGGGGTCCAAACCATAGCTATGTCAACCAAACCCCAAAGGACCAAAATGGCTTAAAACAATCTTAAGACACTCCAAAACAAGACTAAAGCATGCATAGAACATGATCAAAACATGCCAAGAAATGGGCCCAAAACAAAGGGCATTCAAAGCCACAAAAGGGAGCATTGCTCAACACCCACCCCAACCAAAGATGGCATGGATTATGTGATGAAAAACAGAGTTATAATATGCCAAAATAACCTCCAAAACCCACTTAGATGACCTCTAAATGATTTGAACAAAGAAGAATACACGAAGGCCCAAACATGGAGCATAAGTCCACAACTCTTCAAGGCATTGAAAGGGTAACAAATGCAAGCATGTAAGCACAAAATATGGACTGAAATGACATGATAAATGATTCCAAATCACTGAAACAACCCAACTAAAGCATGCTAATGACTTACACACTCAAGGCTCACAAGCCAAAATACATGGTGGCTATACCAAACGTGGCAAATATGACCAAATCAGTACCCAACAGACCTCAAGCATGATGAAATATGACCAAAAGCTTCATGAAGTTAAGCCAAAGCATGCATGCATGGTAGTCCAAAGGTAAGATGCACTTCTAGGCAAAATAGAGGAATGCAAGGCAAGTGTATTATGCATGCAAGGGGTCAACAAACCACCATAGAACAGAGGTAAAACATGTTAAAAAAAACACCAAATAACCTCTGAAACAAGACCAAACAAAGCTAGGCATGCATGCTACCCTTATGAGCCAAAAACACAAACAAATGAGACACAAAGGGAGGGGGGTGTCCCTCCCCTATGCAAGACTTCAGAGGATTAGGGGGGAAAAAATTAGGGGATGTAGCATGGCCCTTTTTTTTTTTTAACAAGGTATTGTGTGATTATTTTATTTTTTTTAACAAGGTATTGTGTGCTGAGCAATGCTATCGACCGTGGTAGTAGCGAGTGGGTGGCAGGTGGGTGGTGGCGGGTGGTGGTGGCAGGTGGTGGTGAGTGGTGGTGGTAAGTGGTAGTAGTAGTGGGTGGGTGGTGGTAGCGGAAGATGGCGGTGGAAAATGGTGGCGGGTGATGGCTAGTATTGGGTGGTAAAAAAAAAAAAAACAAAAAACTCAAAATGAAAACACATTTTTTGTGTTTTCGTTTTTTGGCTAAATTTATAAACTGAGACCACTGATTTATAAATCAAAAATTTTACCAAACAAGTTTTTATTTGAGTTTTTTAAATTTTTGTAAATATAAACAGAAAACTGAAAACGTAAGTGTTACCAAACGGCACCTTATATTTTGGAAACTTTTGATTATTTTTTTTCCTGTTTAAAGAACTTTTGAAGATCTAATTATGTTTCGCAATTTTATATCTCAAAGTCTGTAATTTTTATATATTTGTAATGATTAGAGTCCTTGTTATTTCACCGGCGTTGGAGCCGCTAGAGACGAATAATTATAACTTTGTGATAGAGGAGGTAGATATAGAGATGATAATGCTTGAGTGGGTTACAATTACTGTTGATTGATGTACATGTGAAAGGAGAAGATAGTTGGGACATACATTAAGGCCCTGTTTGGCAGGTTGGGTTTGGACTATTTTTTGGTTAAAATGTATAAAGAATAAAATAAAATAAGTTAAAATAATTAATAAGACAAAATATTACATTAAATTTATAATCATTTCACTTTTTCTTTTACAAACATAACATCTAACTACAAAAAAATCTAATTATCTTCTCAAATATAAAAAATTTAACTTATTAAAATAGTCAAAAACTAAAATAACCTATTAAAATAGTAACTTTCCAAACACCCACTAAAGTATGAGAAAAGTTATGACTTAAAAAATTAAGAATGGGTGATAGTATGGTAGAAATTAATTTGTGTAGTATAAGATTTATGTATAGAATAAATAACTTAAAATTCATGACCTTGATTTTATTATTTGACAATTGAAGTATCCAGAGTTAAAATTTATTGACTACTTGAGCAATAAAACCACAACTTTGGTCTCACGAAGGCCATATTTATGTGAGGAAATTTTTTTTTCTTTCTAAAGATTATAAGATGTTAATTTGTTAATAAAATTGTATTATAACTAAAAGAGTCGTCATAGTTTCATTAGATTAAACTCATGACATTTTTCTCATCACAACTTAAGGAGTGATTGCAAGATTATTGGACCAAACCCAAGATTTGTTTTGGTGAAAAATTTAGAAAGAAAGTTCAAAAAGAAAAAAAATTTATTTTACAATTCATTGTTTTAAAATTCCTTGTTTGGATAACAGAAATGGTGAGAATGTTTAAAATCTACAAGGGATTTGAAGACGGGATTTTCACAACAGGTAATTTTGAAAATTTTAAAAGATAGAATGGATATATTAAGAGCTATGGTGCACTCCAATTACATAGATTTTTTTTTATTATTATTTTGTTTTTACACTTTTTGTGTGGTTTTTAGCAGGCACACCCAATTGATTCAAAAAAATAAATAAATAAATAAAAATGGCAGGATGAAATTAGTGGCATTTTTTTGACTTTTTTTTTATTTTTTTATTTTTTTATAAAGAATTTATAGAATGCTGATAAAGCGTTTTTTAATTTTTTTTTAAAATCAATCATACAACAATTTATTCTTAATCCAATTAAAAATATTTATTTTTAATTAATTAAACTGACCCAAATGATTATATTTTTCACTTTTTCCTTTCTTAATAAAAAAAATTGTTGTAAATTTTTTAAACAAAATTCAAATACCTACCAAAACTGAGTCAGCATTATTCTATCCGTAAAGTTTTTTGCTATTTCATTGATTGATAACATTATGTGAAGAGTGTCAGATTATTAACCAATTACTCTATTATTCAATTTGTTAAAAGAAAATGCTATATTATTAAAACAGATATTTTATTTGAATTTTTAACTCTAGATACAACCTATGGGTATTTATTTATTTAAGCCCCATAACTTTATTTTTAATTATAAAAATTAAATAAAAAATTCATTTATACATAACATTTTCCAAAAAATTCTCCCAGTAGTGCCTGCAAGCTCAGCATCATTCAACACACTTCATATTTTTTTTTTAATTTCTTTTTGCAGATTTAGATGAACGATTGTCCTGCACTTAGAAGTTTTTAAGCCTGTGTTTGGAAAGACAGTTTGAGGCTAAATTAGCCACGTACAGACAAAAGTGGCTAATTCAGTCACATGGAGACAAAAGCATGGCAGGAGCTTGGCAACAACCATTTCACAAGTAAATTTACGAAACTACCCCCACATGAAAGAGGGCTAATTTAGCCTCAGCGTCAGAAATATTCAAAGTAAAAAAAAAAAACCTTTTCCAAAAAACATCTTTTCCCAGAAAAAACAAAGAAAGTTGAAAAAAAAAATTAATTTTTTTTGATTTTTGTTAAAATATTTATAAAAATAAATTCAAACCTATTTTATAAAAATATTTTTAAAATGTTTTAATTTTTTGTTATGTATTTGGTTATGATTTGAGTATAGAGTTGTAAAGTAGTATGGAGTTTCGAGTTATGTGTTTGGTTATGAGTTTTAAAAATAATTTATTAATTGAGTTTATTTTATGTTTGTTTACGATTTGAGTGTAGAGTTGTTTTTTATTTAAAATATTAACATTTTAAATTATTTAAATTTTTCAATATTTAAATTATTTACATTTTTTTGTTAAAATAAATTTTTGAGTATTTAAATTATTTAATTTTTTACGATTTAAATTTTTTGAATATTTATTTTAAATTTTTGCTTATTAAATTATTTAGATTATTTAAATTATTTAATATTTAAAATAAAAATAAAAATAAAAATAAAATTAAAATAAAATTAAATATTTTAAAATACACAGGACAATTTAAAATAAAACCTCACTTTTTATTATTTCCTAGAAAATGAAAAAAATAAAAAATAAAAAATAAAAAACACATGAAAAAACCATTTGCAAAAAAATAAAAAATAAAATAAAATACATAAATTATTTAAAAAAAATACGCCTCATTCAAAAATATTTAAAATATTTAAAAAATTACAAAAATGTAAATTCAAAAAAAAAAAGAATGACAAAAATACACCAAATCCAAAAAGATAAAAAAAAACAGAAATTACCATTTGCCATGTAATTTACAAATAAATAAAACACATGAAAACCCATTTTTGAAATATAAAAACAAATTAATGTGTACGAATTAAAAAATGACAAAAACGTAAATAAAAAAAAAATAACGAGAAAAATACGCCTCATTAAAAAATATTTTTAAAAAAAACATAAAAACATAAATTACCATTCGCGACGTAATTTAAAAATAAATAAAAAATATGAAAACTCATTTTTGAAAAGTAAAAAAAAGTTATTGCATACCAATAAAAATAAAAAAGATAAAAAAATACGCCAAATCCAAACCCAAAATAAAAAAAATAAAAAATTTAAGTAAAATACGTGAAATCCAAACCCAAAATAAAAAAAAAAAGCAAAATACGTCAAATCCAAACCGGGAAAAAAAAAAATTTAAAGGAAAATACGCCAAATCCAAACAGAAAAAAAAAAATTCAAACAATTTCGGTCCTGTACATGGCGCTGACGTGGAGGACTATTTGAGTGTGAGTTGCTATGAGAATCATGTGTCAAGGGCAGTTTGGTAATTTACCATAAAGACACCTCACCAAAAAGCTAAAAAGTCAAAAAAATCAAAAAGTCTTTCTCAAACTAGACTTTTTAATCCCAGACTAAAATAGCCAAAAAAAATTAAAAAGTCAAAAAGTCAATTCACTCCCTAAACGGAGGCTAACTCTGCTCATTTGTGCACTCGGTCCCCTCACTTCTCCAATAGCAGTACAAATTATTATTATTATTTTTTTGAACTTATATTAAACATTAAAATAAAATTTTATTTTATTGATTATTTAAAAATTTAGGCTTTCATCTATAAGAATTTTTAAATTGTTTTTTAGAAACTTACCTATTATCTGTTCTTTAAAAGGAATCCTCTGATCAATAATTTTCATCAATTTTTGTATTTGGAGAATGCTATATAAAATAACTTTATTTACAAACTTTCTTACAAAATTAAAATAAGGAAATTATTGTTCAGGGTAATCTTTAAAAAATTATTACGTATTAGTAAAAAAATTTATAATATTTTTTACTGACACCATGTTCGTGTAATTCTTCCAATTAAAATTTGGTATTTGAAACAGAACTACTAAAATTAAATCATAAAACAATTCAACTACCACGTTGGATTTGTAAGAAAAGAAAAAAAAAAAAAGAGAGAGTATATTTGTATAGGAGTAACATTACATAAACAAAAAATTCATATATAATTTTTATACATAATGATGTGGTTCATTGTGATCTTTTCACCTCAAAATAAAATACCTTGAAGATAAATTTATTTAGAATAATATATTTTCACATCATTATTGTGAAATTTTTTAGGGGAATTACCTAAAGTGGTGTGTCAAAAAAATTAAATTTTATAAATATTAATTATTAAAATCATAAATCCCTTCACTATTGTATAATAATTTTTAAAGCTACCTCCTAAATTATACTTTCTCTAATTTTTTTTTATTATATAAATTTGATGTAATTGAATTTTTCATTCCCACAGCATTCTTTTTGGATGGTTGTTGTTGTTGAGTTTTGCAATACCATAATGACGTTTGAGAATTGACAAGTTCGACTTTAATGAGGCCACCTACTGATGAGTTTTATATTTACGTGGAAAGTAGTAAATTAGGATCCAATGGATACAGATCCGCACATGAATATTTTCTTTCTTTAGTCAAATCCTATAATATTCCAAATAAAATCTGCTAATAGTAAAATTTATGGTTGAATTCAGTGGTGTAGTTAGGAATTTAGTACAGAGAGGGTATAAATTAATGATAATTTAATTTTATTTTTTTAAAAATATTTTTTAGAAAATTCTATTTTATTATTTTTCGTATTTTTATTGATTTTTTAAAATATTTTAAGCAATTTTTTTTTTTTACTTTTTAGGCATACCTACATAAATATACCTAAAAAGTAAAAAAATTATAAAAAAATATTTTAAAAATTCACTAAATATCAAAAATATAAAAAAAATACGAGAATTCAATATATTTTTTGTATTTTCATGTATTTATTAATTTTTTAAAATATTTTTTAATTTTTTTTTTACTTTTTAGATATATCTAAGTAAGATACATCTAAAAAAGTAAAAAAAAATTTGAAAATTTTAAAAATATTCACTAAAAACAAAAAAAAACACGAAAAATAAAAAAACTCAATTTTCAAAAAACTTAATCCAAAAAATTCAAACCAAACACACTGATTAATTTTTTTTTTTTTTCATAATAAACAACAATGAGATATTACTAAACTTAAATATCAAGAGTTCATTTAGATAAATGTGAATTTTAAATTAAAGGATTGGAGATTAAATTTTATTCAAATTTTGGAGAATAACTATTTTATAGGTGGATAAGAAAATTAAAAAAAAGATACGTTCAGACAGAAATGATATATTTTAGAAGAGAAATTCTACAAAATATACCACAAAAAAGTGTCTATCATTTGTCGCAATTATCTTCGTGATCTTTAGTTATAACACATTATAGTGTTAGATATAATTTAGTTATAACTTCTTGTGGTTGTTATTTTAGTTATGACTATATATCAAGTAATAGTGAATTATGACTCATTCTGATATTAGTTATGACCTATTGTAATTTTTTTTATTTTTATAATTAAAGATGTATTGCTTGATTATAATTTATATAGTGGTCATTTTAGTTATGAATGAAAAGAAACACATGAAGGATAAACTCCATATGTCAAATGTAACTAACAATCCAATAAATTCAATATCTTCATTAAAATTAATTATGTTTGTATGTCAATAATGATAAATATCACCATTATATTGAAATTTTTATAGATAATAATATAACTTATTATAGCCTATTTATTTTTAATCAAAATAACTATTATTATTCTCATAATTTTAAAAATGTCATTGATATTTCACTTTAAATAATTTTTTTATAATTTTTTTTATTTAATATATTTTCTTTTTGTTTAAAAAAAAAAAATAAATTCCAAAACTCAGGGTGTGCCCCCTCCTGAGTCAAACATGGCTCCGCCCTTTTATCTATATCTAAAATAAATTTTGTTCTATCATTATATTTTTTAATTTATATTTTATCTTTCTTGTCATAATTTCTTTAAAAAATTTATGCATATTATATTATTACAATAATGTTGTACTTGTCAAAGTACTGCTAGAAAATTTACTTTCTTTTATTTAAGGTTAAAACATTTTTTCTCATATGGTCTAAATACAATTAGATAGTTCTCATGTGATTTTGAATTAGCATAAATAGACATAATATGACTTTAATACCTCTAAAGCCAATTGCCTTTCTTTTTTTTCTTTTTTTTTTCTTTTCTTTTCTTTTTTTCTCTCTCTATTATATGCATAATTTTAATTTAACCGACATTAATTTAATTAAATTATAAATTAATCATAAAATTTTAATTATTTATTTTAATTCTTAACTTTTAACCTAATTTTAATTTTATTAGATTTTAAATCAATCCCACAAATAAATATATATACATGTATCATGGGGTCAATAGAGATGCTTGGAGAGGAGAGAAAGCGACAATTACGAAGGTGGTTTTGGAAGGGAGAGGGGCGACAACAAAGCCTAGGGAAGGAAGAGGAGGTTGTGGTGAATCATGAAGAGGGAGGTTGCGATTAATTTCACTTTATTTAAAAAAAAGAAAAGAAAAAAAGTTCACTTGAAAAATTTGCATGTGTACTATATATTCTGTTAGTTTGAATGAAAAAAATAGCAATTAACCTAAGATCATTTGAAGGCTGTTTAACTATTTTTGAATTGTAAAGAATAAAATGCCTAACCTCAAATAATTAACCCTTTTTATAATGTGGGATACTTTCATTCTTTGGCCTATTGTGATGCTTCAATCAATCAAATTAATCAAATACATCCTTGGAGAGACACATAGGGCAAAAGCAATACTTAATGGGATTGGCCCCTCTCATTCTTTAGCATAATGTGGTATGTTGTCATTTATCCAATAGTAGAGCATGAAACATTAAGATATACAGTTCACTTTCACCATCTGCATCAGCATAATTCCCCGGTAGATCTGGCTTCTTCCCCTGCCCTGTGCCTGAGTCATGTGTCTTATAGTTGTCTGAAGTGAGGATAGAGAATGACAGAGCCTTTGTTAGTTAAAATGAGATTTTTTGGGCTAAAATAATCAAAAAAAGATAAAATAGATTTTTCAGTTCAATAAGATAAAATATCATATTCAAACCATAATCATTTCATTTTTTCTATCATCAAAGTCAAAAAAGTCAAAAAATCTATCATAAATGACATTTTTTAGCGCTAGGCTAAAATAGTCAAAAAATTAAAAAATCAAAAAAGTAACCCACATCTCAAACGAACCAATAGAATTATGGAAACAATTATGAGGTGATCTAGGAGCAAATTTACATGGTGTCTCAACTTATTATTTATTGGCAATAGTGTTAGAAATACAAAAAATCAAATATAGAGTGAGAGATATTTGTGTCCCATTTGTCTTTAATTTTCTGTGTATTAGACTTAACATATGTGTTTGATTAATGTATGGTTTAAACTCAATTTTTACATAATATGAGATTCATATGAAATTTTTTGAATTACATAATAATTTTTGTTTTTATTTATTTTTACGTATCTGAGTTGTTAATACATAGGTCTCGTTTGTCAATAGATGAAAATAGTAAAAAAATTACTACAAATTATCATAATATTTGTAAATAGAATTTTTAAGTAATTAATTACTACATAGGTCTCGTTTGTCAATAGCCTTCTTAGTTTTAAAAATTAAAAAAAACTGATAATATTTTACAGTTTTATTAAATAGGACTTATTGGTTCAAAAAAATTTGGATAGAACATGAGTTATCATAATATTTGTAAATAGGATTTTTAAATAATTAAGTCTTAAAAGAATCCTTAATATAATTAGATAAAAAGAAAATTTAGTGATCATGAAATTTTTTTCATGAAAATGATAATGAAAGATTTATGGTCATTGGATTACCTTGATTAGTGTGTGGTGCTTTATTTTGAGTGTAATTCAAGGATCACAAAACTTTCATTATTATTTTCATAAAAGGTTTTTCATGATATCTAGCATTGCTATTAGATGAATAATAGATGTTACTGTTGCGAGGACAGTGTTTGGTTGCTCCATTGATCAAAATCAGAAAAGGACAATAAATGATCACATTAAAGATGGATCAGAAGCTATAGAGATTGGAGCTTTCGACCTGTATTTGGCTAGTAGGCCGACGCGGTTCAGACAGATGATCAAGTTGTCCCTTTTCTTGTTTGGGAAATTGAATTAAAGTGGAAACTTATGGATTGTTGGAGATGTTTTAAATAATTGTATTTTTTGATTTTTTATAAAATATGAATTGAATTTGAAGTGATGTAATAGAGAGGTGATGTGATTTAAATAAGATAGTGACTTTTGACTTTTTAATTCTTTTAAAGGATGCCAAACCTAACCTTATTGGCTGATTTTGAGTGTTTCTTGGAAAGTTAAAAAGCTTAAAAAAATCATAAAAAACCAAATTTCTTAATAATTCATGGTTTTTAATAAAACAAAAATATATATTTATAAACGTATTACTTTTTTTCTACCTCATAAAAATTTAAAAATAAAAAAATTATTAAAAAAAATTAATTCTCAAATGAAAGAATTGTCTTCTTGTTTCTCATAAACAATTATAAAAGTTATAGTCTCACTAGTTTAGCTAATAAAATGCAAGTTAGGCACCACATGTACATGCCTCAAAAATAAAATACTTTTCCAGTAATGTTATATAAATAAATTTTTTATATAAAAAAATTGTAGAGATTAATATGAGCATCACATGATGGATTGCGATCATTTCTATTGCATATATCATCTAAGGATGAGTGCAATTATATCTTTTAATTTAAAATAATTATAATTTTATATTTTTATTTTATAGCCATTAAACATACAATGAAAATGTTCCATTATATAGATGGAATGGAAATGATTAAAATCCTCGTGTGATAGTCTTGTTTTAAGGCAAAACACCTAGCAATATTGTTCAAAATTGTAAAAATACCACTTTATATCATTCATTTTGTATAAAAATTCATAATTTCTCAAGCGCCCCTCCCCGGAGTCAAATCCAGCGAAAAGTATCATGCAAAAACAGTGGTTTCATTTGTGAATACGTTGGAGGGACAGTTGGAAAAATAAATTACTTGGCCAATCACAGAGTAGAACTCATTTACTGATGAGAAGGTGGTAGTTGGGTTCAAGGGGACCTACATATGTTGTCATGAAATATCTGTCTATATAATAACTATATACTTCACAGCTACATGGCACTGCACTGCACTCAGCATTGCTAGCTAGGGTTTTCTTTGATAGAGAGCTCCTCTTGCTTTGTGGGTTTTCTTTTGTTTAAGCTACAATGAGTGTTGTGGTTGGTTTGTTTCTTGTATTAGTCGTATGTAGTGGAGTTGTTGTTGCAGATGTTAATGGAGTTAAAGATGATAAACACTTACTTGGCCATCTTGGAGGAGGTTTAGGGCATGGGATATACAAGAATGGGTTTCGACATGGGTTTGGTAAAGGTGGTGGGCTTGGTTTAGGCGGCGGAGGTGGTCTAGGGGGTGGTGCTGGTGGTGGTTTAGGAGGCGGAGGTGGTGCTGGGGGTGGTTTAGGAGGTGGGGGAGGTCTAGGAGGTGGTGCTGGTGGTGGCGTAGGAGGTGGGGGTGGTCTAGGAGGTGGTGCTGGTGGTGGCGGTGGAGGTGGTGCTGGTGGTGGCGTAGGAGGTGGAGGTGGTCTAGGAGGTGGTGCTGGCGGTGGTTTAGGAGGTGGAGGTGGTGCTGGTGGTGGCGTAGGAGGTGGTGCCGGTGGAGGCTTAGGAGGTGGAGGTGGTGCCGGTGGAGGCTTAGGAGGTGGAGGTGGTGCAGGGGGTGGTTTGGGAGGTGGAGGTGGTGCAGGTGGTGGTTTAGGAGGTGGAGGTGGCGTAGGTGGTGGTTTAGGAGGTGGAGGTGGCGTAGGTGGTGGTGGCGGCTTAGGAGGTGGAGGTGGCGTAGGTGGTGGTGGCGGCTTAGGAGGTGGAGCTGGAGGTGGTGCTGGTGGTGGCATAGGAGGTGGTGCAGGTGGTGGTTTAGGAGGTGGAGGTGGTGCTGGTGGTGGCGCAGGAGGTGGACTCGGAGGTGATGCAGGTGGTGGTTTAGGTCATGGTGGAGGAATAGGAGGTGGTGCAGGTGGTGGTGGGGGTCTAGGAAGTGGTGTAGGTCATCATGGAGGACTTGGAGGAGGTGTCGGTGGTGGGTTGGGTGGTGGTGCAGGTGGAGGAGCTGGTGGTGGAGGTGGACTTGGTGGTGGCCTCGGTGGCGGAGGGTTAGGTGGTGGTGCTGGCGGGGGTGCAGGTGCAGGTGCTGGTGGAGGTGGTGGTGGTGGGGGTTTTGGTGGTGGAGGCGGAGGTGGTTTAGGTGCCGGTGCAGGAGTGGGGTTTGGAGCCGGTGCAGGTTTCGGAGTAGGGGGAGGAGTTGGAGGTGGGGGAGGTGGCGGCTTTGGTGGAGGTGGTGGAGTAGGCAGCGGTGCTGGTTTTGGTGGAGGAGCTGGATTTGGTGCCGGCGGTGGCAATTAAGTTGTCGCGTCACACGTTGCTTGCTATTGAATTTGTTACCTTACTGAAGTGAGAGTGTGGTAGCTATTAATAGATACGTAGATCTGTGCTAAATTAGATTTTGCGTTTTCTTTGCATTGTTAGCTTTAATTGTTGTGAACCATCCCCCTATGCCATATATCTCTCGTTATCAACCAAAAAAAAAAAAAAAAAAAATCTAATTTCCGAGTTCGTTTTGGTTCCTTATCTTTTTTTCTTTTCTATTCTTTTCTTCTTCAGTTTTATTTTTATTTTTTTGAGGTCAAAAATTCAAATAAGTTGTAATGATATCGATAATTAGTATGAGATCTTGGCAATGTTCTCATCAAACCAATTTACAATCCAAGCTCGTGGAAATGCTGGTGTCTGTTCTCGTTGAATTGCCAAAGTTACATACAAAACACAATACTTGTTTTTTTGGATTAGTAAAATGACAATTTTATTAAATAAGAGCACATCGAGATAAAGAGGGTAAAGAAAAAACTTTCTACATAAAATTAAAAAAAATTACGATTATCAAATCAATGTAATTTTTTAATAAATGATATAAATGTAAAATTTTATAAAATAAGCGGTTTAAATTATTGATGATATATATGTAATAGATCTCATCAGTTTAGGCAATACAATCAATATCATATTTGAATTCAAAGAGATGTCCAAATTCACCTTATAAGTTGCCCAAGTAGTTCACCAAATTTTATTGATAGTATGTGAGAGAGGGGTTTCGATTCCATCACAAAATGGTGTGGATTTGTCAATTCTGTGTCATTCTCACAGTATTTCGATTTTAATAGCAAATTAATGCATGTTTGTGCTTGGGATGTTTTCTTTTTCTTTCATCCATTTTTTTAATTAAAAAAATAATATATAAGTAATTTTTTTTTGATTAGAAAAATGTAATCTAAATAATGTGAAAGTGATATTTTTTTAATTGTAAAATACAATAATAGATATTTTAATTAAAAATGAAATGAGCATAAAAATTACATTATTCCGTTGGAAAATTTTATAAAAAAAAGAAAGAAAATCTCTTTGGACCGCGTTGGCCATTTCTTTTGGATAACATTAATTTGTGTTAGATGAAATAGTTGTATACTTATACATATATGTGTCTTATGTATGAAACAAATGGGTTCAAAATTTAGGAAATGATAGGACTTCAAATCATGCAATTCAGATGAGCATATTAATTAATAAATTAAGAAAAGCGTCATTCAAGCATAAAATCGAATCACGCATATTATCTGTGAAAAAATCTAAAAACTTTTTAGATGTTGATTTGTGATTATGTATCAATTTTAAGTAGTAAACAACAATCCCAATTAAACAATCAAAACAAATCAATACAACGATTTTACGAGGAAAAATCACAATTGGACACCACCAGTTGTGATAAAAAACCACGGGCAACAGTTACAAAACAATCTACTAAGAAGATATAAAGGAATTACATAGGTATACTCTCAATCACCTAGCGAATCCACACCCGAATTGAACCAACCCCCATATGCCTCTTTTAACCCCGTATTCACCTCGGAATTGTCTTGACGATGAGCCACTCCAGAATCCACCAAAGTTTCAGGCTCGAATTCTACAGAATCCACCGAAGAACAACTCTATCTTTTGTATAGAATGAACAAACAAACCTTTGATGTATTTTTCTTAACCTATGAGTTGAATACTCAATTAAACATCAAAGAAAACTAGCAAAATATCTCCAGATATAAACTTTAATATCCAAAAAGAAGATCTGGAGAAGCAATCCTAATTTTGGACTAAAACAAATACTTATAGAAATCTGGGACTGCGAAGCTCGCTCGAGCGAAGACTCTCTCGCTCGAGCAAGGAACCAAAAACGTATGTTTTCCATAAGTGGCTTCGCTCGAGCCAAACAACCTGCGCTAGAGCGTAAAATCATCATTCTCAGGTTTTTTGCCAGACGCAGCCTTTGCTCAAGCGAGAACTCCTTCGCTCGAGCGAGCAAGGGCGGACATGCAACTTTGAATGTAATTTTGCATTTTGCTTCGGGGGCGATGCCCCTCGACCCCGCCGTGGCGCTGCCCCGGACCCACCAAGGGGTGCTACCCCCTCGACCCCCGCGAGCTGACCGGGCAACTCGATCCCCGTCATAATCAGCGAAGTGGCAATCTTGAAAGTATTAACATCACAAATTTCTCTGCAAAGCACAATTCGGGTTGGATTTGCATCTAGAACTCATATCCTCACTGAAATACAAAAGCGAATAAAATTACAACTGAAAGGAGTTTTGTCAAACGGGATTGCCAAGAATAAAAACCTACTAATCTCCCTCTTTGGCAACGCCGTGACAAAACACACCTAATAAATAAAATCCTAATCACCCTAACCCATTACATCCAACAAAAATAAATTTCTTTCTCAAGGTCATGATCTGCAAAACAGCTATTAGTGCCATAATCTCCAAAATAACTATTAGTCCCACAAGAGTATATGAAAAAGCAATAAACATATGGTTAGATTATCTTGAAGCATTTGAAGCATGAGATGGAAAATATGAATAGACGTGACTTAGAGATTTTAAGAACATATAGCATGAAAACCTGAAAACTAAGACACATGCACCCGATACATGGCATGAATACATGAAATCCTAAGACACATGTACCATGTAGCATAAAAACCTGAAAACTAAGACATATGCACCCGGCACATGGCATGAATATATGAAATCCTAAGACACATGCACCAGAAAACATTACTCCCATTTTTTGTCACGAATTGACAAAGGGAGCTCAATCAACTAAAGCAAGATCAGAAACCACACAAGCAATGATAAGATTATGTAAATATCAGGAGCATGTAAGAAGGAAATAATAAAGAAGTAGTGCATAGCATCATGCAAACCAACTAAAGCCAATCTCCCTTGTACTCATAGCAACCACAAATACTGTACAGAAAACAATGAACAAGAAGAAAAAGACAAAAATAATATTGTGGAGCAAGCAAGGAATTTCAGAGTTGTACCTTAAAACACACAAGATTATCCAAGAAACACAATTACTTGAAAACATAATGTGCACAGCCTGTAGAAGATTCCTCATAAAAGAAAGTGATGCAATATGTGACAAGCATAGGTCCCATGATAAAAGTGTGTGTGTGACTCTTGGAGTTCGACAAACACTAGATTCAAATCCTAGTAGTGATATGAAAACTAGACCTCCGACAAGAGAATCTAAGCACAACTAAGGAAAGTCAAACCACTAGGAATCAAGGGGTATTTGGTGAGTTAAAGGCGGAGCCTCCCCCTCAATCAATGAATCCGTTATTTTTTTCCTTTTTTTTTTTTCACATCTTTTTCTTTTCTTTTTTTTGCACAACTTTTTTTTTTGTTTCTTTCTTTTGCACAATTTTTTTTTTTTCCTTTTGCACACTTATTGGCAGCTGACACGCTCAAGAGTATGGAAACCGAACTAGATAAGCATGGAAATAATAAGGATGGCTTGGTTGGTGACTCTGAGGTAGCCTTTTTCTTATGCCTGGACTACAAAGAACTGAGGAGAAAGCCATAGAGATGCAAAAAGATGGAAGATGGTTAAGAGACTCAACATCACCCATGATATGCTAGTATAGGTCAATTCCTTTAGAAAAGCAAAAGATACAATGCCAGAAGTCCATAGAGAAAAATGATCACTAAGGTAGAAGACTCCAAAATTTGCTAATCCAAGAGTGTGTACAGAATGAGACATACTAATAAAAAACACACACTCCAAAATAAGTAATGACCACAGAAAGCACACACATATTAACATGTAATGGATATTCTTATCAATTCCAATATGTACCAAGGACCACTAAAAAATTTCAAGTTTGCAAAACCATACTAAGAAAATCTTTTTGGATTTTTTTTTTCATTTTTTTCATTTTAAACAAAGTAATACAGAAAACGAACATGCACACATTAAATGATAGCACACATTAAATGACCCCCCCCAAAAAAGCACACAGAAACCTAAAAACTAAAATGAGTAAACAAATTAGTACATGTCAAGTTTTCTCACCCAAACCGTTTTAGTATGAACAAAGTTGTGAGAATTGCGGTTCTTGGATAGTATCTTGACATTGTGGTTCCCTTCGCTTTCAATGGGAACCCGTCTCGACTTGGTTTCCAACTTCCTATTTCTAGGTCTAGGCAAATACAAACTCGCTCCATGTATGGTCTCAAGCTGATCAAAATAACGAGGTCTAAAATGACCTTTAACCTCATTACTACCAATGAAGTGTCTCCTACCCCACGAGATGTTGGAATTTCTTCCATCTCTATGAGACACTCTCCCATGTAACTTATAACAATAAGGGTTAATATGACCATGTATACCACAATGATGACAAATAAAACAGGGCGTACATGGTGTACCTTTTTTTCTTTTACCTTATCAACTCTAGAAAATTTGAGAAGCCCATCCTTATGTTGAATTTTTCGTTCTCCCTTTCCTTGAGTCCTTGTATCATGAGATGTAGATGCACTCTGTTTTTGCTCTTTGTTATCACCAAAGCCAATGCCACTCTTGTCACAACACATTTGTTGAGACCCAATGATATCCTCCAAAGTCTTTGATCCTTTGTTCCAAAGACCAATGGTAGCCATAGCACACTTGAGCTCTTCCTCTTTCTTGATCATTAGTTCTTCCAAGGAAACTTGAGACATCTCGAAGGATTCAATCTTTTCTTCATACATTGCATAGATTTGCTGTAGCTCATTCCTTTCTGTCTCACAAGTCAAGAGTTTTGTACAAAGAGCTTGTCGATCATTAGCTATCTTGATGGCATCAATCCTAGCCTCAGAAATCTTCTCCTTTAGTTTGACATTTTCACTTTTACATGCTTTGAGTTTCATAGTGAGTTTGTCATTCAATTTGGATAAGTTAAGAGATTCCTTATACAACTTTTCATAAGCTTGCTCAAGCTCTTTATCATCATTTCTTGAGGATTCATCATCAGTGGCATTCTCAATCGGCCTCTTCGGATACTCTGTTCGTCCTTCAGTTTCAGAAGCCGCCATGAAAATAAGGAATTTTTTATGTCCCTCTTTGCCTTGATCTTCATTGTCACTTTCATCTTCATCAGATTCTGATTCATCATCCCAAGTGATAGCGAGGGCTTTCTTCTTCTTCAAACGAGTGGGGCATTCTGAAGCAAAGTGGCCAAATCCTTGACATTCATAACATTGGACTCTTTCAAAGTTCCCTTGTATCTTTCCTTTCTCCTTCTTGGCTATAGAATTAATTTTGAGTTTGTCTTTACCTTTAGATTTATGAGTATGAGTAGATTCCAAAAGATTAGGATTCTTTTTCAAAAAAGATTTTTTAAATTGTTTAACAAAAGCAGTCGTAATCTTGGAATCTATCTCACAATCCTCATCAGAATCCTTTCCAACTCTATGAGCACTACTAAAAGCAATAGAATCTTTTTGTTTCTTTTTGAAATTCCTATGTGCCTCATAAGTTTGGAGATTTCCAACCAAGTGATCCAGTTTGAGGTTGTCAACATCTTGAGCCTCCTCAATAGCCGTAACTTTTGGTTGGAACTGATCGGGCAAGGATCTCAAAAATTTTCCCACAATTTTTATGGTATTTTTTTCACCTAAATTGAAGCTGGAATTAATAATGTCACTCAACTTTGCATAAAATTCATCAAAGGTCTCACTATCTTTCATTGAAAGGTTTTCAAAACTAGACGTGAGCTTTTGAAGTTTTGAGCGTTTAATAAAAGGAGTGCCTTCATGAATAGTTTGTAAGATATCCCAAGCCTCTTTTGCGACTTCACAATTGCAAATATAACTAAACTCTTCAGGTGTGACAGCGCAAAAGAGAGAATTGATAGCTTTACTATTCCAGCTACTATTTTGGTAATCAATTGTGTCCCACTTATCAATTGGTTTGGGGAAAGTTACTCCATCAACGGTAATCGTTGGTTCGGTCCACCCATACATGATAGATTGCCAAACTTTTTCATCAATAGATTTCAAAAACGATCTCATCCGAGCTTTCCAAAAAGAATAATTCGATCCGTCAAGTAGGGGTGGTCGAACCATAGAATTTCCCTCACGAATTGAATCCATTATCACAAATCAAATAAAATTTCGCTCAAAAGTTTTAATAAACAAAAGAACAACCCGCTTTGATACCAATTGAAAAAAATCTAGAAGCCCCCTAGATGTTGATTTGTGATTATGTATCAATGTTAAGCAGTAAACAACAATCCCAATCAAACAATCAAAACAAATCGACACAACGATTTTACGTGGAAAAACCACAATTGGACACCACCAATTGTGATAAAAAATCACAGACAACAGCTACAAAACAATCCACTAAGAAGATATAAAAGAATTACACAGGTATACTCTTAATTACCTAGCGAATCCGCGCCCGAATTGAACCAACCCCTATATGCCTCTTCCAACACCATCTTTACCTCGGAATTGTCTTGACGATGAGCCACTCCAGAATCCACCAAAGCTTCAGGCTCGAATTCTTCAGAATCCACCGAAGAACAACTCTCTCTTTTGTATAGAATGAACAAACAAACCTTTGATGTATTCTTCTTAACCCATGAGTTGAATACTCAATTAAACATCAAAGAAAACTAGCAAAATATCCCCAGATATAAACTTTAATATCCAAAAAGAAGATCTGGAGAAGTAATCCTAATTTTGGACTAAAACAAATACTTATAGAAATCTGGGACTGCGAAGCTCGCTCGAGCAAAGGCTCTTTCGCCCGAGCGAGGAACAAAAAACGCGTGTTTTCCATAAGTGGCTTCGCTCGAGCCAAACAACTTGCGCTCGAGCGTAAAATTATCTTTCTCAGGTTTTTTGCCAGACTTAGCCTTTGCTCGAGCGAGAACTCCTTCGCTCAAGTGAGCAAGGGCGGACATGCAACTTTGAATGCAATTTTGCATTTTGCTTCGGGGGCGATGCCCTTCGACCCCACCGTGGCGCTGCCCCGGACCCGCCAAGAGGCGCTGCCCCCTCGATCCTCGTGAGCTGACCGAGCAGCTCGATTCCCATCATAATCAGTGAAGTGGCAATCTTGAAAGTATTAACATCACAAACTTCTCTGCAAAGCACAATTCGGGTTGGATTCGCATCTAGAACTCATATCCTCACTGAAATACAAGAGCGAATAAAATTATAACTGAAAGGAGTTTTATCAAAAGGGATTGCCAAGAATAAAAACCTAACAATCTGAGTAGACAAAACTCCTTTCTTCCACAGAACAAGAGAGTTAAAAGAAGAAAAAGAAAACAACTAAACAAGAGAAAGTTAAAAGAAGAAGAAAAGAACTAAAATGAAAAGAAAGGTATATAGAATTGCTTTCTGTTTGACTTGATGAAAATTATGAATTTTTTTTTTGTTTTAAATTAAAAAAAAAAGTTTTGTAGCTGTCTTGGAAGTAATGCTAAGTGGTTGTATTATTGGTAGCGGTGGGTAGTAGTGACTTATTAGGCTATAAAACCAACTGCCTAAGGTTCGTTTGTTTTGATAAAAACCATTTTATAAATTTTTTTATTATAAATTATTTATTTAAAAAATGTTTTTGTAGCAATCTTGAAACTAATGGCATTGTTGTTTGTAGCATAAAATACCATTGCTCTTTAATTTATTTAAATTGGATGGACAAATTGTCCCCTTTTTTATTCTAGTTGGCTGATGACTTATCCCATTTGATTGGGGAAGATGTTCTAAACAAGAAGCAGAGCATGGAATCAATGTTTTGTTTCTTATGCCGCTCAATGATATTCTTACTGCTATGCCACATGCCAATTGATTAATTTCAATAAATTTTCATAGTATTCATTTTGCCTCAAATCCAAGTTTTAGATTATTTATGGAAAACAAAATTAAAATAAAATAAAATTTGGGCTATAAGTTTAAGTATCCCTCCAAAAGCTAGTATTTCAACAAATCATTCTGGAGAGCACAACTTTTAGCCTCAGAAAGTTCCTCTCATCTGTGGAAATGGAAAAAACACTTGTATGTGTGAAATGCTAGATGGCTCCATTACAACTTATGGCAATGTGCAATGGGAAATACTATGGTGCATATGTACCTTATAATTTAAAAAAAAAAAATGGTATAATTTTAATTTTCTGAGTCATAACTAAAAAAAAAGGAAAAAATATCATAACTAAACACAATATGAGACATAACTAAAAAACTCATTAGTCATAACTAAAATAATGTCATAACTAAAGAAAAAAAAAAACATAATTAGAAGTGCATATGGTACACTCCTTTTAAAAGTGTGTATATTTAAAAAATAAAAAGTCATCCCAAACATATTAATTTTTTTACATCTTATTTTAACCAAACATTTTAGGAATATTGACAACATTGATTCAGAATAAACAAGGGATTGTCATGAATATGGTAAATATCAAGATTAATCAGTGTTTGGGAATCATTATAATAAGGGATTATAACTAAAACGAAAAATGGTATAATTTTAATTTTCTGAGTCATAACTAAAAAAAAAAGAAAAAATATCATAACTAAACATAATATGAGACATAACTAAAAAACTCATTAGTCATAACTAAAATAATGTCATAACTAAAGGAAAAAAAAAAACATAATTAGAAGTGCCTATGGTACACTCCTTTTAAAAGTGTATATATTAGAATTTCCCATATGCAATATAATTAGAAATTTGAATAATATCCAAATCTGGTTCTTATTACACACTTGAAATCCAAATGATATTAGAATATATGTCTTATTCAGCTGAAATTTAAATAATATAAAAATAAATAGAACACAGACTTCAATACTGCAAAGCTTTAGTAAAACTAGCCAATGATGTCTTAATTAGGCCTTGGACTCAACGTCTATAGCCAACTCACTTGAACTAGAAGGAGTGAAGTCATTACGAGATGAAGAGAGGGAAGTAGAGGGATTTGCTTGTCTCATTTTCGTACGCCACTCATCAATACTTGCAAATTGATCTGCATAAAGGGGTTGATGCCGTTCAAGAATTTTAAGAATCTCTTCAGTTTCACCGATAAGTCGAGCTGTGAGCTGGACACTCTTCTCCCTCTTTTCAATGGCACTGGAAAAGAACTTCATGGTATAACACTGGGTAAGTTCATAAGGCAAGCACCCAATATTCCTGCAAATTAGTTCATGAGTTCAAATCCCATAAATCACTTGATTAGGGAAAAGCCTAAGCTACCCTTGTTTTAAAAAAAAAAAGAAAAAGAAAAAGAAGAAGAAGAAAAAAAGGAAGAAGCTTATATGCCTGCGATCATGTTAGATAATTTCTCGAACAATTTGTCATATTCTGTCTGGTCATTGTTACATTCATAATCGAGAAGAAGAGTTTTGTTGATTCTATACATGGAATTAGCTGCTGTTAGAACCCACAAAGGTGTATATGTGTAAATTAAACGTGTAAATTAACTAAACAATAAAATAAAATAATTCAAAAAATAATTATATAAATTATTTCCCGAATTTAAAGCTTACAGAAATTAATGTCGAGGTTTGTGTTGGACACAATCTCCTTAAACTAGATTTCACCCTCGCTCCGGTGCTTCGAGTTAAAATGGCGTCTACTTCCCAGGATGCAACGACTAACACTTGATTTTACAGCACTATAAAATCAAGTTTGGAGAACCAAAAAATGTTGTAACTTTTTCTCTTTATTTTTCTAAAATAAATACAGAAAAAATATAGAGAAACACAGAGAGGGAGGACGAATTTATGATAGAAAAATCTGATCCAAGAATGTTGGAATTGAAGGCTTTTTATGGAAGAAAAGATGGCTGTTCCGAACAGACCTGTTTGGACAGATTGAATAGGCAGCAAACAGATTTGAATCTATCCAAATAGATTCAGTTTGAAATGAACAAGTATAAACCTGTTTTGGACCTTCTGAACCTGTTCTGTGAAGGGTAAAACAGTTTTGGGACCTGTTTGGGTGAAGAAAAAAATTTTGGACCAATTTATTTTGAATTTTGAAACCAAAATAAAAAATAAGCCGGACAATCCCAACCTAACCTCACACTATGCACCCGCGCCCAGCCCAGCCTGCCCACCTGACCGGACGGACAGTAGTGGTAGCGTGCGTGTGTGGTTTCAGTTTTGGGTCCAATGGGTCTAGCCCACTACACCCATAACCTCACCCTTCTACAAACTTGGGTACCCGTTGGGGCCCATCCCAAGTGTCCAATGCTAAGGTTTATAAACCCAAACAATTTCTCAAGCCTTTCCAATGTAGGACAAGCACATTTCACAAATGTGTAGTAAACCCACCAAAATACATTTCCACGAACCAAAAATACGCGTTGAATTCTCATTCATCCAGAAATGGTTTTAAGCAACCAAATACATGAATTTATTCACTACGCGACATTAAATATGAACCCAATTAGAAACGTTAAAAATAACGCTTGGGTTCCACCTTAATTAATGCTTAAAGTTAGCAAAAAATAAGGCTATACAAAAACCATTTTCCAACAATCCCCTCACATGAATGGAATTCACGATAACGGACAAGCAACAAGATGTAGACAAGGAAAGAGTACATTAAGAAGATACACCACATCGAGATAGGTAGCTTTTGGCTTTGAACTTCTTCTAGTGAAAGCCTATCAGACTTACTGGTTAACCAGTGGACGCGATGCCTTAAACTGTTCAGCTGTTTGTATAAGCCAAGATAATAGACTACACATAGTGTATCCGCAAACACAGTTTGGTTCTTACGGTTGGGTTCATTTTGGCGCTGAACAACGCCTGGTAATTCACGGGTGCTCTAGAGAATTTAGCCTTCTCAATTCTCATAGAACCGGCCCAGTTCACACTCATATAGGTGATTTCTTATTAATCCTGCTATACCTCATTTGGATGTCCAAGCCATAAGAATTATTAAAAGCAAAGCTTATCCTACTAACGCTGCAGGTATCACTCTCCTTATCATAGAAATGGGTAGAAGGAAACCTCCTTAGTGATACGTGAAGTCATCTATAATTCGGTTGTTCCTTTGAACCTAGATCTTGGGATCTCCAGTCAACTAGGTTGGGTTGCCATTATGGCGACTTTTAAGTAATAAGTTTTAATCCCATTCCCTTCGATAAATAGTACACTTGCTCTTTGGCTATACCTTTAGTTAATGGATTCGCAATATTCTCTTTTGACTTTACAATTTCTATGGAAATTATTCCACGTGAGAGGAAATGCCTAACGGTATTATGTCTTCGACGAATGTATCGAGACTTACCGTTATACATATGATTTTGTGCCCATCCTATTGCTGTTTCACCATCACAATGAATGCATATAATTGGCACAGGTTTAGGCCACATTGGAATGTCTTCTAAGAAATTATGAAGCCATTCTGCTTCTTCTCTTTTTTTATCCAATGCGATTAACTAAGATTCCATTGTCGACCTTGCTATGCATGTCTACTTGGGAGATTTCCAAGAGACTGCAGCACTTCCTAAGGTAAAGACATATCCACTAGTGGATTTTGAGTCTTTAGTATCCGATATCCAATTTTGCATCGATGTACCCCTCGAGTACTGCTGGATATTTGGTATAATGAAGGCCATAATTCTGGGTATGTCTTATATACCTAAGTACCCTAATTATCACTTTTCAATGATCTGGATTATTTGTGTACTTACTCAATTTGCTTATAGCATAGGCTAATCTGGCCTAGTGCACTTCATTAAGTACATCAAGTTTTCAATTGTTCGAGAGTACTCTAATTGTAATATGTCTACACCTGTATTTTTTGACAAATGAAGAGTAATGTCAGCAGGTGTTTTAGCAGAACGGTTGTCATGCTTTCCAAATTTCTCCAGAATCTTCTCAACATAGTGAGATTGAGATAAAACATATCCTTAGGATGTTCTAGTAATTTTTATTCCTATAATTACATCTGCTACTCCCAGATCTTTCATGTCAAACTTTTTGTTCAACATTTTCTTTGTGGATTTAATCATGTCATTATTGCTTCTAATAATGAGCATGTCATTCACATAAAGACAACCTATGACATAGCCTTTGTCTGTGCTTTTAACATAGGCGCATTTGTCACATTCATTTATCTTAAAACCATTCGAAAGCATAGCGTAATCAAATTTTTCATGCTATTGTTTTGGAGCTTGTTTTAATTCATAAAGGGATTTGACAAGTTTACAAACCTTTTTCTCTTGGCCGGGAACTTGAAACCCTTCTGGTTGTTCTATATAGATTTCCTCATCTAACTCGCCATTCAAAAAAGCTATTTTAACATCTATTTGATGTATTTCCAGATCATATAAAGCTGCAATTGCAATTAACATGCGAATGGATGTTATTCTTGTCACTGGTGAATATGTGTCAAAATAATCAAGGCATTCCTTCTGCTTGTATCCCTTAACAATAAGCCTAGCCTTGTATTTATCTATTGAACCATCTGCTTTCATTTTTCTCTTAAATATCCACTTATAGCCAAGAGGTTTACATCCTGGTGGAAGATTCACCAGTTCCCAAGTATGATTTTGCAGTATTGATTCAATTTCACTGTTCATAATCTCTCTTCACAACGGAGCTTCAGGACTTGACATTGCTTCCTTAAAGTTTTAAGACTCATTTTCTAATAGGTATGTCAGAAAATCTAGACCAAATGATTTAGAGATCCTAGCCCTCTTAGTACGTCTAGGTTCATTGGATTCATTATCATTGTGGTCTTCACTGCTACCTATAGCAGTATCAAAAGTTCTTTTATTTGAACTTTTCTCTTCAGTTTCCTTACTAGGAAATATATGTTCAAAAAACGACGCATTTCTTGACTCAATAATAGTGTTTACATGCATATCCGGATTTTCAGATCTATGAACTAAAAATCTATATGCACTACTATTATTGGCATAACCAATGAACACACAATCAACGGTTTTTGGTCCTGTCTTCATCGTTTTGGGACTAAGCACTGCCACCTTGGCCAAACACCTCCATACTTTGAGGTAATTATTAGTAGGTCGTTGACCTTTCCATAATTTATAAGGTGTTTAATTGAGTTTCTTATGGGGTACCCTGTTAAGGATAAAGTTAGCAGACAAAATTGCCTCCACCCACAAGTTCTGAGGTAACCCTGAATTAATCAACATGGCATTCATCATCTCTTTAAGAGTTCGATTCTTTCTCTTGGCAACACCATTTGACTGAGGAGTATAGGGTGTAGTGGTTTGGTGAATGATACTATGTTCAGAACAAAATTCTTCAAATGGTGCATCATACTCACCACCTCTGTCACTTCTCACTATCTTAATAGTTCTGCCAAGTTGATTTTCAACGTCAAGTTTATATTGCCTAAAAGCTTCTAAGGCTTCATCTTGACTCCTCAATAAGTAAACATAACAATATCGAGTGCCATCATCAATAAAAGTAATAAAGTACTTCTTACCTTCTCTAGTTTGAACAAATTTTAAATCACAGATATCTATGTGAATTAAACTTAGAGGTTCAGTACTTATTTTAACTTTATTAAATGATGCCTTAGTGAGTTTTGCCTCAACACAAAACTCACATTTATGATTAGGATCAAATTTTAAATTTGGTAAACATTCTAAAACAACAAGTCTACGCAAAGAATGAAAATTAACATGTCTTAATCTACTATGCCATAAAAAAGAAGACTCAGTAATATAAACACTCAATAAGTAAACATAGCAATATCGAGTGCAATCATCAATAAAAGTAATGAAGTACTTCTTACCTCCTCTAGTTTGAACAAATTTTAAATCACAGATATCTGTGTGAATTAAACTTAGAGGTTCAGTATTTCTTTCAACTTTATTAAATGATGCCTTAGTGAGTTTTGCCTCAACACAAAACTCACATTTATGATTAGGATCAAATTCTAAATTTGGTAAACATTCTAAAACAACAAATCTATGCAAAGAATGAAAATTAACATGTCTTAATCTACTATGCCATAAAAAAGAAGACTCAGTAATATAAACAAAAGATGTATTCTTATTATTAAAAGCCAAATTAGGTACAACAGTATTTACATTGAGCTTAAAAAGCCCATCACTCATGTAACCTCGCCCCACATACATTCCACTCTTGGAGAGTACAACTTTATCAGATTCAAAGACTAATTTAAACCCAGTCTTGATCAACAATGACCCAGAAATCAAATTCTTGCGAATCCCTGACACATGGAGTACATTGTTAAGAGTGAGTTCTTTCCCTGAGGTCATTTTCGGCACAATATTTCCTTGTCCTTCAATAATTGAAGTGGAGGAGTTTTCCATAAAAAGTTGTTCCCCATTTTCCATCACTTTGTAGGTTGTGAAAATCTTCTTATCTGCACAGATATGGCGGGTTGCTCCAGTATCCACCCATCATTCCTTGGGATTTCCCACCAAATTTGCTTCAGAGACTACTGTAGCAAAATTGATGTCTGCCACTCCATCAGAAAGATAAAAATCCTCAGCTATATTGGTTTGTGCTGGCTTTTTGCTTGAACTTCCTTCGTCCTTGCAAACGTGACAATCCTTAGCACGATGCCCATCTTTGCCGCACACAAAACACTTGCCTTTGAACCTCTTGTTGAACCTGTTGTTGATCCCTTTGTTGATCTTACTAGTGAATCCTTGTTTAGGACCATTGCCATTATGCTTTCGCTTCTTGTTTTTAAACTTTGACCCTTGTTTATGTTCCACAACATTTGCTTTAGCCTGCATGTCCTCCTCAATTCGGAGCCGCACTATTAGTTCCTTCAATTTCATCTCCTTACGCTTATGCTTCAGATAATTCTTGAATTCTTTCCAAGATGGTGGCAATTTTTCAATGATTGCCGTTACTTGGAAAGATTCACTAAAAACCATCTCTTCCACATGTATGTCATAGAGAATTAATTGCAGACCTTGAACTTGGCTAATAACCATTTTGGAATCTATCATTTTAAAATCCAGAAAACGACCGACAACAAATTTCTTTGTACCGGCGTCCTCTGTTTTATACTTATGGTCTAGAGATTTCCACAGTTCTTTGTCCAACCCATTGAGGATATAGTTTCGACACAGAAAATCACCATGTTTCCATGTATCGACTGCGACAACCACTTGCTGGTCAGTTTCTCCCTCGTTAAGTGCCGGTGCCTTTTCATGAGTGAAGCAAGCCAAATTCAATGTGGTAAGATAAAACATCATCTTTTGTTGCCATATTTTGAAATCAGTACCATTGAATTTTTCTGGCTTCTCCTTATGATTTACCGGTATTGCCGGAGTCATCACTGGCATAATAGGTGTGGGGGTTTGAGTAATAACAGTCTCAGTACTGTTAATTTCAGTAGTCATAATTCTGACGAAATAAAAATAGCACACCAATCACAAATTTATATAAAAAATGAATTCACACACAAAAGAAATAGAATAATATTTTGTAACAAAATTCCAATGATAAACAGTATATTACTACTATGTTATCAAAGAAATCATTAAACAGTATATTACTACTATTTAATTTCTCGAAACAAAATATTTTTCTATCTATTGCAGAAATAAATAAAATAAGAAATCTACTTTAAGATTGTTAGAACCCACAAAGGTGTATGTGTGTAAATTAAATGTATAAATTAAATAAACAATAAAATAAAATAATTCAGAAAATAATTATATAAATTATTTTCCGAATTAAAAGCTTACATAAATTAATGTCGAGGCTTGTGTTGGACACAATCTCCTTAAAGTAGAATTTGCCCTTGCTCCGGTGCTTCGAGTTAAAATGACGTCTACTTCCCAGGATGCAACGACTAACACTTGATTTTACAACACTATAAAATCAAGTTTGGCGAATCAAAAAATGTTGTAACTCTTTCTCTTTATTTTCCTAAAAATAAATGCAGAAAAAATGTTGAGAAACACAGAGAGGGAGGACGAATTTATGATAGAAAAATCTGATCCAAGAATGCTGGAATTGAAGGCTTTTTATAGAAGAAAAGATGGATGTTCTGATTAGGTAGAAACCTGTTTGGACCGATAGTTTGGCGAACCAAAAAATGTTGTAACTCTTTCTCTTTATTTTCCTAAAAATAAATGCAGAAAAAATGTTGAGAAACACAGAGAGGGAGGACGAATTTATGATAGAAAAATCTGATCCAAGAATGCTGGAATTGAAGGCTTTTTATAGAAGAAAAGATGGATGTTCTGAAGAGGTAGAAACCTGTTCGGACAGATTGAATAGGCAGTAAATAGATTTCAATCTGTCCAAACAGATTTAGTTTGAAATGAACAGGTATGAACCTGGTTTGATCCTTCTGAACCTGTTCCGTGAAGGGTAAAACAGTTTAGGACCTGTTTGGGTGAAGAAAAAAACTTTGGACCAATTTATTTTGAATTTTGAAACCAAAATAAAAAAATAAGCTGGACAAGCCTAACCTAACCTCACACCACACACCCAGCTCAGCCCAGCCCGCCTGACCGGGCGGCGGTAGCGCGCATGTGGTTTTAGTTTTGGGTCCAATGGGTCGAGTCCACTACACCCATAACCTCACCTTTCTACAAACTTGGATACCCGTTGGGGGCCATTCCAAGTATCCAATGCTAAGGTTTATAAACCTAAACAATTCCTCAATCTTTTTCAATATCGGACAAGCACATTTCACAAATGTGTAGTAAATCCACCAAAATACTTTTCCATGAACCCAAAAATACGCGTTGAATTCTCATTCATCCGGAAATGATTTTGAGCAACCAAATACATGAATTTATTTACTACGCGGCATTAAATATGAACCCAATTAGAAATGTTAAAAATAACGCTTGGGTCCCACCTTAATTAATGCTCAAAGTTAGAAAAAAAATAAGACTATACAAAAGCCATTTTCCAACAGCTGTTATAACCTTGATGGGCCAGTTGGGGTTTTTCTACTTTTGGGGTTCCAAGTGTATGAGTGGTCCCTAAAATGATGTTATGGTGTTTGATTGATGAAATTTGGCCTTGGGAGTAACACTTGAGAAAAGAGGGGAAAAAGCCCTAATTTAATGTAAATGATTAATTTGTATAATTAATCCGGGAACTATGGAAATATGAAATTAAGTTGAAAACCATGAAATTGGATGATTATGAGATTGAATGGTGGAGTTAGATTGATTAATCACTCACCTTCGAAATTGTAGCTAATTTATCTATTTAGCAATTTATTATCTGTTTAGAAATAATTGCTTTGGGTTGTCGGTGGAAGATAGTCTTGATTGTTGTAGATACTGCATGATGATTAGGTGAATTAAAACTAATCGATTGAGTATGTCATTGAATATGGCGGATGGACTAGCACATTGAATATGTGTTTTGTTTGATCATTGTATATGATAAGTGTTTAAATATATTGCATATGTATGTTGTTTGGGAGGAGATAGGGGATGTACTCTCAAACCTGTTTGGGAGGAGATAGGGGATGAACTCCATTGATAATTAAGTTGGCTGGAGTGTCCAGGGTGAAAGTCCCGAAATCTTGATTACGTTTGCATAACGTAGATAATCGAAATATTGAAATGTTTTAATATGAGTTGTAGTCTCATTTAATTGTTTGGCTAGATAGTGAGCCATGTTTATGAATTTGAACTGGATAAGTAAAGGAAAAGTGAAATAAAACACGGATGTATTTGTCATGAAACTGGAAAGGGTTGTAAGTTGATTTACCAGTGTTAACCATTTATCGAATGCTAATGTTTTAGTTATTTCTCATACTTGGTTTAGTATATCTCTACTGGGCTTTGGCTCACCCTTTATGGGACATCATTTTCAGGTACAGATGGTATGCCACCTCCAAGGACGTAGCTTGGGAGGCTTAGAGGCTGACAGATCTTTTTGTTGTTATTTTTTTTGTATTACATGTAAATCAAGCCAAGGGCTTATTTTGTATATAAAGAGTTAGAACTCTTCTTTTGTTGAACCCAAGTGTTGACTTGGAAAGTTGTAAGCCCGTAGGAAATTTACTTTTGTTGTCAACATGTAATACTTTTGTACTTTATACTCTGATGTTTGGAATATGATATCTCTTTCTTGTATCATGAATGTATGAGTTATGGGTTTATTTTAAGGGCGTTACACGTCAAGTGGTATCAAAGCAAGGTTTCTCCTGGCTCGATGTCATTCATCGAAAGAAGAAGCACAAGCTCTATGGATGATTATTGTAGAGAAAGATCTAATAGGATTCGAGTCAAAGGACTTGTCCAAGGCCAACCTATTAGTGACAACGTTAATAGGAATCGCTCTATGGGATTTGCCCAAGGCTAGCCTATTAACCACAATGTCTTGAGACGATCTTCTGGTTATCAATACAATAGTGAAGACGAACCTGAAGATGAGTTATTCGCAAATTATGTTGAATACCAGTCGGTAAGGCGACAACAAAGATTCAGTGATGCGTTCAATAGCAATAATTGCATCAATCATGACTTTTCAGTTTACCAAGTACCACTAGAAATTCCCTATTTTAATGCTTCTTGTCATGCTGAGGATTTTATTTGTTGGTTTCGCAAAGTTGACAAATTCCTTGACTGTATGGAAATCTCTGAAGAAAAGCAAGCCAAATATGTCACACGTAAGTTACAAGGTTATGTTTCTACATGTTGGAAACAATTGCAATATGATTGAAAGCGACAATACAAACAGTCCATTAGGACCTGGCATAAGATGAAGAAGTTGATGAGTTCTAAATTTCTTCAATCAAATCATGGGCAAATGTTGTATCAACCATACCAAAGAAAGCTTGAATCGAAACAATTGTTCCAAGGTAATTCTGATTTACAATATTCTTCGCAATTCAATAATTATTATGCAATTGTGGATACAGATTATTTGAAAAACATGACTATGTGCCAAGTTTGGGTCAATCAAGTCTTATAGGTCAACAAATTTGTTACACTCCACCACGCATTGAAGAAGAAAATATTTTGAGTACCTCAATGTTTGAAAACTTTAAAGACCCAAATAGACATTTGATTGAAGTAGAAAATCAAGTTGATTTCAACAATGGTGAGAACATCGAAATTGATGAAAGAGAGGTCATTGAAATTACTTTGATCAAGAAGTTTGAAGAAGACGATGAAGAGGTTGTTGGAAAATTTGGTTTTATAAGGCTTATTTTGGGCCAACTTTGAGCACAAAATTGAGTGGGCCCCAAACGTCTTTTGGGGTCGGTCTGAAGAGGTGACGTGTTCCTTGCCGCATGGCAAGTCACACGGTGAAGAGGGATCGTCAAAACCATTTATGAGGAAATGGGAAGTTGACGTTATTTTCGGGTTCGTGGAATTGAACATTTAAAGAATTAAATATGGGTTTACTTGAAAGGCTTGTCCCACATTGAAACTTGAAAAGAACTTATGTGTGTATATGTCATGACCCAAACCTGCCCCTAAGGGTTTAGCATCGTAACTGGCCAGTAATTCGTGATTACCAAAGGCCTGCTTAACAATAATGACGATAATACAGTATAAAGGGCGCTGGCGAAAGCCAATCAATAATAAGATGATGTCCAATGAGCTGTGGGAACCTGAATGGAAATAAACTTTCATGCACACAGCCGTATTCACAACCACTTATACCAAAAATACATATGTAAGACATTATGCAAGTCAGGGACGTAATCCCATCATCATAAACTGTATAAACAAAAGTCTTAAACATTCTTTACATTAGCAAGGACAAAAGGTGAATTTGAATCACCCAAAAAAAAAGCCTTGACTTGTGCAAGTTCGGAACCTTGGTATGAGGCACAACGGCTGGCTTGACAAACCGTGAGCACGAGTCGACACCTCTAGCTTTGATCCAGTGCTTGGCCACCTACATATATACAATAAACTATGAGCTAAAGCCCAGTGAATAACGAATTTGTCAAGGGGTTAAGAATGAATGCTTTTTCAGAGTCTAAAACAGTCGTTTGTATCTATAGATCGGTTATTCATTCAATGTCTCATATTTCAAATCATATCATTCATTTAGAAATCATAGCAGTTATACGTGGTACATCCAATAACAGAACAGTACAGTAGGTCTTAATAGACCAAACAGTCAATTGATGGCCATCAATACAGTAATAGTAGTTCCAAGGATAGGAACTGGCAGAGATCTCTGTAACAATAGCAATAACAGTAACAGTCAGTTGCTATGGATGCCACGAGTACAGTTTATAAAATAAGACAAACATTCATTCGGTAAACAATATCATTTCAGAAAACAGTACAGTCAATCGTTCAGAAAATAATTATAAATGAACATAGCTTTACAACATTGTTACTCATAGATAACAGGGTTGTAAGTAGACTATTCAGCTTCCTTGAGGTACGTAATCTACACAGTTACAGGGTGAACGTATACTAAATTACACACCCGGAATTGATCACTTAGTCCTTTCTACATGTTTTGGTGTGGTTCTACTTCATTATCCTCATTATGATGTCTTAATCATGGCCTAGGAATGCCTAGGATGGAAAGAGGATGCAAAAATGCACTTGTAAATATTTTTCAAAACTTGTTGAAAACAGGGGTCTCGCTCGAGCGTAGCTTTCTTCGCTCGAGTGAACATACAGAATGTGAGTGGTCCCTCGAGCGCACACTCCTTCGCTTGAGCGGTCTGCAAAATGTGAAAAAGTTCTGGTTGCGTGCAATTTCCGCTTAACGGTCGCTCGAGCGTAAGACACATGTCCTCACTCGAGCGCAAGTATTTTCGCTCGAATGTGCTTCCAAACATGCAAACTTCTGAGAGCATGCATTTTATGCTTGAGCCAACCTTTTGTCGCTCGATCAGAAGTGTAAAAATAAAGGTGGTCGCTCGAGCGTGGAAGTAGAATTTTGAGTTTTTCAAATTTGCTCCCAAAGTTCAAAACATGAATTCAACACTCCAAAATTCATCCTTTTGGGCCAAAATTCTGGAAAACACTTAGAAACTCATAACACATCATGATTTAAAGATCATTTCATAAAATCAAAGCCCAAAAGCATGCCAATTGTACACAAATTCAACTTAAACTTTATGAATGTTTCAAGAATATAACATGCATGAATTCTATTGAACTTCACCACTTCAAAACATGATCAAACTTGGCAAATTGATAGAAAACATGATGATTTCCTACACTTAAGCTCAATCTATGACATGCATGAGAGAATTCTTAGCAAACATGCTCTAAATGTAATGAAATGAACATGCATGCATGGATTAATCTTCCTTCCTACTTCTTAAGCTTAATTTTTACATCTCATAGCTCAATTCACTTGAATTCATAGATGAATTAACTCAATTTCAAGACTAGAGACTTGACTTCTTACCTTAGATGTTCAAAATCGATTCAATCAATCTTATTCTTATAGGTCATACGTGGTACATCCCATAGTAACAATACACTAGGTCTTAAAAAACCGAACAATCAATTGATGGCCATTAAACAATAACACTAGTTCCAAGATTTGGAACTGGCAGAGATCTCTGTAATAATAACGATATCAATAACAATAACAATCACAATACGCTATGGATGCCACGAATACAATTCAAAATAGGATCATCATTCAATCGATAAAAAGTATCATTTCAGGAAGCAATATGATTTATCAATCTGAAAATAAATACGATTGAACATATCTTTACAACGTTGTTACTCACAGATAACAGGGTTGTAAGCAGGCTATTCAGCTTCCTTGAGGTGCGAAACCTACACAGTTACAAAATGAACGCATGCTAAATTACACACTTGGAATTGATAACTTAGTCCTTTCTACTTGTTTTGGTGTGGTTTTACTTCATTATCCTCATTATGATGTCTTAATCATGGCCTAGGAATGCCTAGGATGGAAAGAGGATGCAAAAATGCACTTGTAAATATTTTTCAAAACTTGTTGAAAACAGGGGTCTCGCTCGAGCGTAGCTTTCTTCGCTCGAGCGAACATACAGAATGTGAGTGGTCCCTCGAGCGCACACTCCTTCGCTTGAGCGGTCTGCAAAATGTGAAAAAGTTCTGGTTGCGTGCAATTTCCGCTTAACGGTCGCTCGAGCGTAAGACACATGTCCTCACTCGAGCGCAAGTATTTTCACGCGAATGTGCTTCCAAACATGCAAACTTCTGAGAGCATGCAGTTTATGCTTGAGCCAACCTTTTGTCGCTCGATCAGAAGTGTGAAAATAAAGGTGGTCGCTCGAGCGTGGAAGCAGAATTTTGAGTTTTTCAAATTTGCTCCCAAAGTTCAAAACATGAATTCAACACTCCAAAATTCATCATTTTGGGCCAAAATTCTGGAAAACACTTAGAAACTCATAACACATCATGATTTAAAGATCATTTCATAAAATCAAAGCCCAAAAGCATGCCAATTGTACACAAATTCAACTTAAACTTTATGAATGTTTCAAGAATATAACATGCATGAATTCTATTGAACTTCACCACTTCAAAACATGATCAAACTTGGCAAATTGATAGAAAACATGATGATTTCCTACACTTAAGCTCAATCTATGACATGCATGAGAGAATTCTTAGCAAACATGCTCTAAATGTAATAAAATGAACATGCATGCATGGATTAATCTTCCTTCCTACTTCTTAAGCTTAATTCTTACATCTCATAGCTCAATTCACTTGAATTCATAGATGAATTAACTCAATTTCAAGACTAGAGACTTGACTTCTTACCTTAGATGTTCAATTAGGTCCTAGATGCCAAATTCTTGAGCTAGATGATCCATCTCCTAGGTTTTTTCTTCTATTCTAGCAATTCTTTTCAATTGAGTTCAATTCTCATGCCTAAGACTAAATCTCCCTAGTCTCTCCATTTCTCACGTTTTTGAGCATCAAAGAGTAGGAAATGAGAGTGTAAAGCCAAGTAAAGGAGTCAAAGTAGCCTTCTATAGGCTTAATTAGAGTGACTTAATTAAATTGACTTATGTTAATCACATTGGCACTAATTATTCTAATTTTATTCGTTCTGAATCGAATTTTAATCAAATCTACCATAAAATTATATAAATCCTAATTAACATACAAATCGAGTCAATTTCTGAATCGGATGCCGATAAGGCCTTTAATTCACAAATCGAAACTAAAACATGAACAGGTCTTTCTACATCAAAGAGATAAAAATGCATTTAAAGCAACACACTCATGTAATTAATTTAGGATTTCGTCTTAATCATTTACTTAACATGTTTAATCATGAATTAGCATTAATCATGGGTCGGGGTTATCACAGTCTCCCCTCTTTAAAAGAGTTTGGTCCTCTAAACTCGAATTACCTTCATTTTGAAAGAACACAGGATTCAAGGGAACAACTCAGGATATCTTTTCATCATGTCTTCTTCCCTTTCCCAAGTTGCGTAAACGCCACCATGATTTTGCCAATCCACTTTCACTAACAGGATTTCTTTATTTCTTAACTTCTTTATTCGTCGATTTACAATCTAAATAAGCCTTTCTTCATTAGTGTAGTCGTCACTCAATACCACATGGGTAGGCTCAATAACATGAAAAGGATCCTGGAGATAATCCCGCAACATCGAAACATGAAAGACATTATGCATATGTTCCATCTCGGGAGGAAGTGCTACTTAATATGCCACTGGGTTAATCTTTTCAATGATTTCATACGGCCCAACATACCTCGGTGCTAGCTTGCCCTTGGTTCCAAAGCGAGTCTGTCCTTTCATTGGTGTCACTTTAATGAAAACATAATCACCCACTTCATATTCCCTGTCTCGTCTTCGTACATCTGCATAGCTTTTCTGTCGACTTTGTGCAGTTTTAATCTTTATTGAATTAATTTCACTTTTTCTATTGTTTCATGCACAATCTGAGGCCCAAGTAAAGGCCCATCTTCGACTTCTGCCCAACAAATAGGTGACCGACATTTTCTACCATATAATACCTCGAAAGGCACCATACCAATGCTCGAATGAAAGCTATTATTGTAGGCAAATTCAGCTAGAGGCAAGTGAGTTTCCCAATTCCCTTGAAAATCAAGCACACACATACGTAACATGTCTTCCAGTGTTTGGATTGTTCTTTCTGATTGGCCATCGGTCTGAGGATGATATGCACTACTCATTCTCAATTCAGTACCCAACGCTATTTGCAGACTCTGCCAAAATCTTGATGTGAACTTCGAGTCCCTATCAGAAACAATGGACACATGCACTCCATGCAATCTAACAATCTCATTGATGTAAATTGTAGCCAATTTATCCGCATTATAGATTGTTTTGACAGGCAAAAAGTGTGCAGATTTAGTCAAACAATCAACAATAACCCAAATTGAGCCCATACCTCTATTGGAACGAGGTAGTCCAACAATGAAATCCATGGTAATATGCTCTCATTTCTATTCTGGTATTGGCAAAGTTAGAAGCAACCCTGCGGGTCGTTGATGTTCAGCTTTGACTTGTTGGCATTGTAAGCATTTTGACACAAACTCTGCAATTTCTTTCTTCATTCCTGGCCACTAGAAGTTAAGCTTCAAGTCTTGGTATATTTTTGCATTTCCTGGATGAATAGAAAGTTTTGAACTGTGGGCTTCTTGCAAAACTTGCTTGTTCACATCAACATCATTTAATACACATAATCTACCTTGAAATTTCAGCATACCATGTTCAAAAACAAATCCTGGCCTCGGTTTGGATTCCTGTTCATCAATAATCCTCTTCAAAAAGTTATCTTGTTGTTGTTTCTCCTTAATCTCCTCAATAAGCGCCGTTAGAGCAGAAATAGCAGCCAAGGTTCCGCATTGTTCTCGCAGAACAATTTCAACCTCCAATTTCTCAAGGTCGTGCAACAATTCTGTTAGCTCGGTAAGTAGGCATGCCAAGTTCCCAATTGATTTCCTACTGAGTGCATCAGCAATAGTGTTAGCTCTCCCCAGATGATACAAGATTTGTAAATCATAATCTTTTGTTAATTCTAGCCATCTCCGTTGCCTCACGTTCAACTCTTTCTGTGTAAAGAAATATTTTAAACTCTTGTGATCTGTGTACACCTCACATGTTGCCCCATACAAGTAGTGGCGCCAAATTTTCAATGCAAATACTACTGCAACAAGCTCTAGATCATGAGTTGGATAATTCTTTTCATGTGGCCTCAGTTGTCGGGAAGCATATGAAATGATTTTACCATTCTGCATCAATACACACCCCAAACTCTTATAAGAAGCATCACTAAATAGCATATCCATCCGTACCTGAGGGTAAGGTGAGAACCGGTGCAGTCATAAGTCGAGCCTTCAACTATTGAAAGGCTAATTCTCTCTGATCGGTCCAGTCAAATAGTATTCCTTTTTTAGTCGACTCAGTTAATGGCAAAGCAATTTTGGAAAAATCTTTCACGAATCTGTGATAGTACCCGGCCAAACCCAAGAAACTTCGGACTTCGGTAACATTAGTCGGTCTAGGCCAATTCACCACTGCTTCAATTTTTTGTGGGTCAACTGATATGCCATCTTTACTAATCACATGGCCCAAAAACATAACATTATCAAGCCAGAATTCATACTTTGTCAGTTTTGCATACAATTTCTTCTCTCTCAAGGTTTGCAAAGCAATTCTCAAATGATGTTCGTGTTCCTCTTTACTTTTGGAATAAATCAAGATATCATCTATAAAAATAACCACAAATTCGTCGAGGAATGGTTTGAAAATTCTGTTCATACGATCCATAAATGCAACAGGCGTATTAGTAACTTTGAAAGGTATAACAAGAAATTCATAATGTTCATACCTTGTTCGAAAAGCGGTGTAGACACCCCATTTTTGACCGTCCTCAAGACTTGGATGTGCTTGCAGGTACATCTGGTGACAAGTTTGGTTGCTCGCCGAGCGCTCGAATTTCGCAGCGGAACGTCACAGGTTTGAGCTTTCCAAACCCTGTATCATTTCTACCCTATTTTTGGACCATGCTTTGGTCCCTCCATAGTGTTTGTTTTGATGCACTGCCGGCCGACCATCAATTTATGCCTACCGGCCATTGATGAGGCCTGCCGGCCATCAATGAGGCACTGCCGACCATCATTGATGGCCGGCCGGCCACCACTGTTTTAGTAGATATTTTTGTAGATATTTTGGCAGCTGTTTGCACAGGTTAGCTCATCTACACCCACGTGGATGGCTGGATCTCTTCAAGGTTCCTTTGTATCTTCTATATATAGAAGTTATCTATATGCATGCAAGGGGTTACAAAAATTGAGATGAGTTAGAATTCTCTCTCTCTCTCTCTCTAGAATCCTCTCTCTTTCTCTATATTTTGTGTTTAAAAGTGTGTTTTCTTCACATATTTGCACTAAAACGCCTAGTCAAACACCTTCACCTTAGTGTTAAGGATCTTGGAGGCCTTGTTTGAGATCTTTGGAGTGGTTTTGGCTCAGAAGCTTGCTGTTTTCTTGCTGTCCTTCAAGGGTAAGAGTTTCACCCTTTTAAGCTTTGTTCTAGTTCATTGCTTTGCCATCTTTGTATGCAATTTTGAAGCTGGTTTTAGTCTCAAAAAAGTTCTGTTTTTAAGGCTTAAAAATGTTGGTTTGAGCCTTGTGTGGTTAAGGGGGTGGTTCTCCTCTTTTGATCTTTGGCTTGTAAAGCCTCTTGAGCCACCTTTCTAAGCTTTTGTAACATCCTTTGCTCGACCTTCTAACCGCTGAAACTCAAAGGAATTTCAGTGGTAGAAAGTTGGTTTTGAGGCTCAAAATAGGAGAGGGGGGAGGGGATCCCCTCTCCTTGTATCTTGCTTGCTTGTGTTGATGGTCTCATACTTGAGCATGCTTTTCTACTCATTTGTGACTTAGTTCAAGCATGTTTTTGACTTTTTTTTTGGACATGTTTTAACTCTGTTTTTGGGTGTTTGGGTCACCTCTTGCTTGCTTTTGGTACTTGTAGTGCAACCATGCTTGTTGGCCTAACATGCTTCATGCTTTAGCCTATCATCCTAGCTTGTGTTAGCTCTACTTAAGCACGTTTTTGCCATTATTTTAGCATGATTTAGCTTTGTTTTGAGTGGTCTTGGCCATGTGAGGCTTGTTGTGCATGGTTGTAGTGTAAAGGCCCTTGACTAGCTTTGAGTTTCAAAGTCTCTAGCATGCTTTGCTTGAGTTGTTTGCATGCCTTACCTTCATTTCTCACAGGATTTCAGTGCATGTAGCATAGTCACATTCTCACATATTCCACTCTTTCATAGCTTTTGTGAGTTGTGCTTTATGCCTTGTTTGTGAGCCAATACTTGAGCATGATTTTATTGCCTCATGAACTTCCATCTCAGCATGTTTTGGCCTTTATTTTAAGTTTGGGCTCTGTCCAGAGTTGGTTTGACTGTTTGAGTTTGATATTGCATGACGCTAGTGTAAAGCTCTTCACTAGTTTTAATGCTTAAAGTGTCTAACATGTTGTACATGAGTTGTTTGCGTGTTAGAGTCTTGTGTTTCATGCCATTTCAGCACTGAAATTCTGCCACCTCCTTCTCTTCTTCATCTTTTCATTTGTTTTGAGGATTGGTTAGTCTTGAGGTTGTGTTTAATGCTTAGGATTGAGGCTTATGCTTAAATGGCTTTAACCCTTTTTTGAGGGTTCCTCCTAGTCAAAGGCATGGTCTCTCCTATGCCTTAAACCATTCTTTTGGTTGACCTCTTTTTCATTAGAGGACTTTCACATTTGGACAAATCAACTAATGAATGGTTTGGTAACTTAAAATGTGTAAACAAGATTTGAATCAAGTAAAATATACCAAGATAAACATGTTATGTTTGCATTGCATTGTGTTCAATCGGACGTTATATTGAACACAAGGGGAGATTGGTCCATTTCATACTCAAAGTGAAGAAAATAAGCTAATTCCCTTTGTCTCGATTGCCTTTGATCTTCAATGATAAGGTATTGGTTCTAGAGTCTTGTTTGCCTTGCATTCATTGAATTTGTGTAAGTTGGATCCTTGGCCATCATGCATTGCATGCTTGATTGATGGTTTTTGATCCAATGGTACCTCTCCTTTAATGTTTTGAGATGATAAGGAGTGGTACAGTATACACATGTTCTTGGGAGACCCTCAATTTTTCTCTGTTTTGTGCTCTGTTGCAGTTTGGTGTCACTTGGGAGACCCTCAATTTTTCTCTGTTTTGTGCTCTGTTGCAGTTTGGTGTCACGGCGCACTAGTGGTCGGCATCCCTTCATTGTTGGCCGGCACCCTTGCATTGTTGGCCAGCAGAGGCATGCTCTTGGCCGGCAGTCATGGCCAGTAGGCCACTGGTGCACTCCCCAACACTGTTTTGGTAAGTTTCAGCAGCAAGATCTTGAAGACACCCAGCAAACAGAGCCTCAAGAGAGCAAATCAGAGAGCTTTTTGGGGCGAAAACTGAGCATGCATCTTCTACTTCTTCGAACAAAGCCGAGGCAGCATAGTTTTAAAGCTTTACTTGTTAGTTAGCTTGAATTTGTAAATTAATTAATTTGTTAATTAGTTAAAGTGCTATAATAATTAAGTAGCTTAGTTTAGCTATTTCTTTATTGGTTTGTAATAATTAGTCTAATTAGTTTAAAGATTAGTTAGTTAGCTTAGCTTAGATAAGCTTAGCGTATTCATTCTGACCCTCCTTCGTGAGGGCGTATTGTTGTAATAAGGGTGCGTGTGTGTGTGCATGTCTTCCAACCCCAATTATTTCTTCCTTTTATTTAACCGCTTTCGATGGTTAGATTAGGGCATATTTCAATTAGCATACCTTATGCTTGCCTATTTGCATCGATTTATTTGTATTGCATGCACCGGGCTCGGCGCATCATTCAAACTGCATTGTATTTCAATACCTACTTGAATACGTGTTTCAAAGCATGTTATCAAGTGTTGCATTCATATGCCATCTTAGATAGCCGAGCCTATTTAGTTGCATTTTTGCATATGTTGCATTAGGCATCTTGAACATAGTTAGGATCATGCATGATTTCTAGCTAGTTTTCTGTTTTGGCTTGGAGTACACTGTAAGTGTTTACGCTTTAGTATCCTTGTATAAGTGTGAGTGTTGCCATATTAGCATGCTTGCCATGAGGCTATTTGCTTAACTGATAAACTGCATAAATGCCTGTAGATGAAGGCTTTATTGCCTGAATTAGAACAACTCGATGATTGTGAGTTTTGAGCCCACTTTGCAAAGTGGCAAAATCATGTTTAAAAGCCTACTTGAGGGTGAAAAATTTGCTCTTTAGCTTACTTGCGAGTAGCACTTTCAAACTATTTTTGAAAACAAACATGAGTTGTTTTGTTCCAATTCTCGTGGTTGAGTCTATACTTGTATGCTGTACGCATCACATAGTAAGTTAGATTAATAACCAGAATAAGAACACATGTCTTTATCAAACAACATATCATGCTTAGTAGAGGCGGATCTTTGATCGGGCGAGCGGGGGTGCTCATTTCGGGACATTCCCCTCTTGTACCCAAGTTCCCAAGCCGAGGCAACTTTGGTGATGACGGACACGTGGCCTTTGGCGCGAGTCGGGGTTTCTTAAATTTCCCAAAAATAAAATATTTAGGTGGCGACTCTGTAATCTAGCAAAGCAGTCCATGTTTGACGCTTTTTGATTCAAAATTGATTTTCCAAAACCGATTGCCAGACTTGAACTCTTTGGTGTTTATCAGTCTCACATTGCACTTTGTGAGATTAGATTCAGAACCATGACAGGAGTCTGAACTGTAGTCTTTTCAATGTCCTTGGCCTTGACTTTGAATTGGTGGTACCTAGATCGAAGATCAATTTTGGAAAAGACTTGAGCACCTTGCGGTTGGTCAAATAAATCATCAATGCGAGGCAACGAATACTTGTTTTTCACCGTCACCTTATTTAGCTCACGGTAATCAATGCAAACCCTCAATAAACCATCCTTTTTTTTCACAAATAAAACTGGAGCGCCCCACGGTGACATGCTAGGTCTGATGAACCTCTTGTCTAACAACTCTTGTAACTGGATTTTCAACTCTTTCAATTCAGTAGGTGCCATTTTATACAGAGCTTTAGAAATTGGTTGTGTACATGGTATCACCTCAATAGTGAAGTCAATCTCCTTGTCAATCAAATCCCTTGGAAAATCATCTGGAAAAACATTTGGAAATTCTTGGGCTATAGGAATACTGTCCACATTAACTTTAGTATCAGTAGGCACAGTCAGCATACAACATAAATATCCTTTACACCCTTTTTTAATCAATTTGGATGCTTTCATAGATGAAATAAAGTATGGGGGAGGTACAACACCAACCCCATTAAAACTAAATTCGGGCAATCTCGGTGGACGAAAAATAACTTGCTTTGTTATGCAGTCAATGGAGGCATGATATTTTGTTAACCAATCCATTCCCAAAATTACATCAAAATGATCAAGATTCAGAGGTAGCAAATCAACATATAAAAACACATCCCCATTAACAATCTCACACGCAGGATACACATAAGCACAAGTCATAGATCCCCTAGCAGGTGAAGATACAACTAATAAATAGTTTATGGGTTCTAGCGGTCTATTTAATTTTCGTGAAAAAGCATGCGAGACAAACGAATGTGTAGACCTCGAATCAATCAAAATATAAGCATTTTGAGCACAAATTGAAAGTATACCTGACACAACTGCCTCAGTCTCCTACACGTCTCCTGGTACAAGTGCAAACACCCAGCCTTGCCTCAAAGGTTCCTTTTCGGTAGCTTTGGGATTGGGTTTTGCTGTAATAGTTGATGCTGCAGCACTTACTACGGGTCTACTAGTGCCTTGAGATATGAAAGGACAATCTTTGACCATGTGGCTCACCTTGCCACACCTATAACATGCTCCAGAAATTTTGTAACAAACCCCTTTATGTCTTCTGCCACATTCTGGACAAGGTGATATGGAATTATTTCCTTGACTAGAGCTACTTGTTGACCCTGCATTTTGCTTTTTATTTAATGAATTGTTCTGACCCTTTTTGAAACTAAAACTTTGTCTCTTGCCCCACCATTCAGTCACCGGTGCCTTAGACTGTTTCAATGCTACAACATTGGCCTCAGCTATAATTGCTTAGTCAAGGACATCCACATACTTGAATAATTTCAAGACATTAATTCGATCGAGTATTTCCACATTAAGCCCACCTTCAAACTTTCTAGCCTTTTTATAGTCGGTATGCACCATGTGTGGTGCGCATTGGGCAAGCTTGGTGAACTTAGATTCATATTCAGCTACTGACATGGTGCCCTGCTTCAGTTGTTCAAATTCAGTCCCTTTGCGATCCTAGACACACTGAGGGAAATACTTCTCATAAAAAGCTTCTTTAAACTGAGCCCAAGCCATAGCATTGTTTGTATTACGAAAATAAGCATCCACCACCGTCTAGCCTCTTCTTGTAAAGTAAAAGTAGCCCATAACACTTTGTGTGCCTCTGCACACGAAAATACTTCAAACAGTTTTTCAGTTTCTAGGACCCATGCTTCGGCCTTTAGTGGTTCAAGACCTCCCTGGAATGTTGCTGGCTTCATTTTGTTAAACTTTTGTGTCAAAGCAATCACATCATCATTGGCATTTGGTTCTGGCTGCACTGGAGGGGGTAGGGGCTGTTGGTTCTGTTATTGTCTGAGTGCCTCAGTCAATAATTCGACCATTCTTTCCAATCTTGCAATTCTCGTTTCAGATGATTCAGGTTCATCTGTATTCCTTGCATTCTCCATTGCACTATATACAACACAGTAATAATAAACATAGGAAAAATAGCTTACTTATGCACATTAGCACATATATACATGTCATAACCACACACACTTTCTTATGCTCATGCAATGCCCAAATTACTTTTCTAGGACATCCTGTAGCTCATTTGGACATGTGTGTGCGGTATAACTCGTGCTCTGATACCACTCTGTCACGACCCAAACTCGCCCCTAAGGGTTTAGCATCGTAACCGGCCAGTAATCTGTGATTACCAAAGGCCTTTTTAACAGTAATAACGATAACACAATATAAAGGGGGCTGGCGGAAGCTAATCAATAATAAGATGATGTCCAATGAGCTGTGGAGACCTGAATGGAAATAGAATTTCATGCACACAGCCGTATTCACAACCACTTATACCAAAAATACATATGTAAGACATTATGCAAGTCAGGGACGTAATCCTATCATCATAAACTGTATAAACAAAAGTCTTAAACATTCTTTACATTAACAAAGACAAAAGGGTGAAATTGAATCACCTAAAAAAAAAAAAAACCTTGACTCGTGTAAGTTCGGAACCTCGGTATGAGGCACAACGGCTGGCTTGACAAAACATGAGCTCGGGTCAACACCTCTAGCTTTGATTCAGTGCCTGGCCACCTACATATATATAATAAACTGTGAGCTAAAGCCCAGTGAATAACGAATGTGTAAAGGGGTTAAGAATGAATGTCTTTTTAGAGTCTAAAGCAGTCGTTTGTATCTGTAGATCAGTTATTCATTCAATGTCTCATATTTCAAGTCATATCATTCATTTAGAAATCCTAACAGTCATACGTGGTACATCCAATAGCAGAACAGTACAGTAGGTCTTAATAGACCAAACAGTCAGTTGATGGCCATCAATACAATAATAGTAGTTCCAAGGATAGGAACTGACAAAGATCTCTATAACAGTAGCAGTAACAGTAACAGTAAAAGTAGCAGTAACAATAACAGTCAGTTGCTATGGATGCCACGAGTACAGTTCATAAAATAGGACAAACATTCATTCGGTAAACAATATCATTTTAGAAAACAGTACAGTCAATCGTTCAGAATATAATTATAAATGAACATAGCTTTACAACATTGTTACTCATAGATAACAGGGTTGTAAGCAGGTTATTCAGCTTCCTTGAGGCGCGTAACTTACACAGTTACAGAACGAACGTATACTAAATTACACACCCGGAATTGATAACTTAGTCCTTTTTACTTGTTTTGGTGTGGTTCTATTTCATTATCCTCATTATGATGTCTTAAACATGGCCTAGGAATGTCTAGGATGGAAAGAGGATGCAAAAATGTACTTGAGAATATTTTTCAAAACTTGCTGAAAACAGGGGTCTCGCTTGAGCGTAGCTTTCTTCGCTCGAGCGAACATACAGAATGTGAGTGGTCGCTCCAGCGCATACTCCTTCGCTCAATCGGTTTGTAAAATGTGAAAAAGTTCTAGTTGCGTGCAATATCCTCTCGACGGTCACTCGACGCTTGGTCGAGCGTGAGACACAGGTCCTCGCTCGAGCGCAAGTCTTTTCGCTTGAGCGTGCTTCTAAACACGCAAACTTCTGGGAGCACGCAATTTACGCTCGAGCCAACCTTTTGTCGCTCGAGCAGAAGTGTGAAAATAAAGGTGGTCGCTCGAGCGTAGAAGAAAAATTATGGGTTTTCCAGATTTACTCCCAAAGTTCAAAACATGAATTCAACACTCCAAAATTCATCATTTTGGGCCAAAGTTCTGGAAAACACTTAGAAACTCATAACACATCATGATTTAAAGATCATTTCATAAAATCAAAGTCCAAAAGCATGCCAATTGTACACAAATTCAACTTAAACTTTATGAATGTTTCAAAAATATAACATGCATGAATTTTCTTAAACTCCACCACTTCAAAACATGATCAAACTTGGCAAATTAATAGAAAACACGATGATTTCCTACAATCAAGCTCAATCTATGACATGCATAAGAGAATTCTTAGCAAACATGCTCCAAATGTAATGAAATGAATATGCATGCATGGATTAATCTTTCTTCCTACTTCTTAAGCTTAATTCTTACATCTCATAGCTCAATTCGCTTGAATTCATAGATGAATTAACTCAATTTCAAGACTTACCTTAGATGTTCAATTGGGTCCTAGATGCCAAATTCTTGACCTAGATGATCAATCTCCAAGGTTCCTTCTTCTATTCTAGCAATTCCTTTCAATTGAGTTCAATTCTCATGCCTAAGACTAAATCTCCCTACTCTCTCTCTTTCTTACGTTTTTGAGCATCAAAGAGTTGGAAATGAGAGTGTGAAACCAAGTAAAGGAGTCAAAGTAGCCTTATATAGGCTTAATTAGAGTGACTTAATTAAATTGACTTATGTTAATCACATTGGCACTAATTGTTCTAATTTTATTCGTTCTGAATAGAATTTTAATCAAATCTACTATAAAATTCTATAAATCCTAATTAACATACAAATCGAGTCAATTTCTGAATCGGATGCTGATAAGGCCTTCAATTCACAAATCGAAACTAAAACATGAACAGGTCTTTCAACATCAAACAGATAAAAATGTATTTAAAGCAACACACTCATGTAATTAATTTAGGATTTCGTCTTAATCATTTACTTAACATGCTTAATCATGAATTAGCATTAATCATGAGTCGGGGTTGTCACAGTATATAACTTCTAGGTGGTAACACTTGGGTTGGGCCCCAAGGGGCACCTCAAGTTTGAAGAAGGGAGGAGTTATGGACAAATGAAACCTTGGGTCAAACCACCACACGCGCGCGCACGCCGCCGCCTATCGGCTGGCCGTGCCCTGCGTAGGTGTGGGTCGGGTCGGTTCTAATATTAATTTTTTGGACAAAATTTATTTGAATTTTTGTTTAGAAATTCTTAATGAAATTAAATTTCAATTTGGAAATTGAAATTAATTTTCTATCCAATTTTTACCACATTCTGTCCTAAATTCCTGAACAGATTCAAATTGTTTTATAGTTTTATAACTGCCAAAAATTGCTGCAGTTACCAGATTTGAATCTGTATAGTTCAAACAAATCAAACTGTCCAACAGATCTGTTGAAATTCAAACAGTACCTGTTCAATTCAAAAACCCACCTATTCAGTTTGAATTTTACACCTGTTTGGGTCAATACAAACCAGATCTGTTCTAGCTTTTTAGGGATTCAAAAATCTTTATTTCCCTTCTACTTTTGCTCTCTTGTATGATATATTCTACATATATTTTCTAGGAAAAATTTAGAGAGTATAGAACACAGGTTCTAGTTTGCTGGACAAATTTGTATGGAGTGCTACTACAAATTTGTGAAGATCATTGTATCTTGGGAGATAGACGCCATTAGTCCGTAAGAACCATAGCGGGGCGAATCTGTCTTAAGGACAGAGTGTCACACACTGATTTGATCTTTTTATTATTCATTTAGTTCGGTAAAATAAATTCGGTACGTTATTTATTTTATTCGTTTGATTTAGTTTCAATTTATTTATTGTACATAGAAGATTGTTCCAACAAAGGTGAAGCAAGAGAAAGACGTTGAAGTTAGCCAAGAGTTTCTAATGATGGAACTATTATCTCTTGATTATTATGATGGTTATGAGATCGCAAAAGGAGATCAAGTTGAACTCAAAGAAGAGGTAATAAAGTTGACATGTGCACCAGAGAAGTTGATTGAGGATCCAATTGATATTCGAAAGATGATAATTGAATGTCCAACTGAATCTAAGACAGAGTAAAGTCTAGAGAGTATCCAACATCAACATAAAATACACTTCGTTGATTTTCTTGGTGTAGAGCAATTTAATTTGATTTTCAATACTTGTCTAATTAATCTTGTCAACCAGTTGAAGCATATAGATAAGAACTTTCAGCAAGAACACTTTTATATATACAACTTTTGAACGAGGGGCAAGTAATTGAAATATTCAAAATATATCTTTATTTGGCATGGAAGATGGCAGATCTCTAATATGAACTCGAGGACAAGTTCTTTCAAAGAAGAGGAAGAGATAATACAACCGCTAAATGCAACAAATAAATTGGTTGATGCTACACTTGATATTCCAAGGTTGATAATTGAAGGATCAATTGAATCTGGGATGGTGTAACATCAAGAGAGCATGCAAGTTCTACATAAAGTAAATTTGGTTGATTTTCTTGGTGTAGAGCAATTTAATTTGATTTTCAATACTTGTCTAATTAATCTTGTCAACCAGTTGAAGCATATAGATAAGAACTTTCACCAAGAACACTTTTATATATACAACTTTTGAACGAGGGGCAAGTAATTGAAATATTCAAAATATATCTTTGTTTGGCATAGAAGATGGCAGATCTCTAATATGAACTCGATGACAAGTTCTTTCAAAGAAGAGGAGCCTGATGTAGGACAAGATTTTAAAAAAAAATTATATTTTTAGTTTTAATATTTTGATATATTATTTCTTAATTTTATTATTTTGGAATTAGATTTTGACTAGGATTTTAAATAGTTTAGAATTTTAGTTTCTTATTCTTTTAGGTTTCCTAATTTGTGTTGATTTAAGTTTCATAGTTTATTTTAGAATTACTTTTCCTACAAGTATTAGGTTTAGTTTATTATAAATAAGCCTACAAGCATATGTAATAGAGGCATTCAATCAATAATATATGTGGATTCAAGGTTCTATTTTTCTTGTGGATTCAAGAGTCCCTTTCGTCTACTAGAACGATATCTAGTCCCCGTGTATTCTGCTGCATCAGTAGGGTTATTTTCGGGGTCTTCAGTGATATCTGCCTCGTATTTTACAAGCATTTGAAAAGTCTTTTTGCAAGATGTTCCTTTGACAACTATTTTGGTGAGATCCTCAACAAACCACTTGCGATAAAGTTCGACTCCTAAGCACGCTTTGTCTGCTGCATTTCTGATGTTTGTAAGGTTTCCTTTGGCATCCATGCTTTTGTCAACATATGTGACATATGAGAGGCCTTCGCTCACACTGCATATAAGCCTATCAGCGATGCTTTTCTTGATTTTAGGAATTGTAATGGCGATGCAAGTTAGAGTCACCAATGGCAGAGCCCAGCAATTAGAAGGTTCTTTAGAATTTAGTGATGAAACTTGGTCGCTGTCGAACTCTGTTATGCGTTTAAAGCCACTTGTAGATTTCTGTAAAAGAAGTTTGATTAGATTTTTGGGCTGCTGTTTTTTGGACTTGTTAATGAAACAATCTGCTGCATCACTAATGTTCTTCAAGGTACTTTGGAGAAGTTCCTCTTCACCTTCAAGAAGTAAAACATAATTGCCAAGATTCAGCTTCACAGGATACGTTGACTGGTAAGATGACAAGCGCGGGCGATCGAAAAAAACAAAAATGAGAAGATTTAATTTGCTTGTAACAACAATCACAATCTGAACCATTATACAAAATTTTAGAACTAAATTTTTTGTGTGCTGGACATGTTTTTTGAATATGGGTTCTCTAATTTGAAGAACTACGGGGCTCTTTGTCCATTCTACCAGCCTCTCAGTCCAATAAGTCTCTAGTTTGAGCTCTTTTATGTAGCCTTTGGTGCTTTTCTTGGAGCACTTGGATTTTATGGCAGTAAACCATCTAAATACTGGACCAATAGTCCCCATGACCACTGCACCAGTTCGAATCAAATAAATAAAAAATGGTGACCACTTATAATCTGAAGAGTGGAAATCACGAAAAAACCACAGTCGGCCCTAAGCTTTGCAAAAATTAGAGCAGTCAGAAGACATATCTCCCCTGATGTGGAGCAGGTCACAAAACATGCCATCACAAATTGGGAGCCCCCGGTTTCTGCCATCATCCAATACTTGTTGACATTTTCCTTCAGTTTCTCAATTGTAATTTGCTTTCTAATTTTTTCTCTTAATACTATTTTGTGTATTTTACTGTACTTTAATTCTAGATTTTTTTTAGCGGCAGTAACAGTAATCACTGAGAAAGTTGATATTACAAACAACAAAAGCATAAAATAATTAACTGCAACATATTCTACTAGTATTTGATTGGGAATTGAACAAGTACCTAATTGGATGCAGACATTCCCAATCACGGTGATTACAAGAATCCCCAAGGCTATCATGTTGGTAAAGATATCTTTGTCATTCATGGGCCTAAAGATGGCTTAAAATTATCTATTACAATACACATCAAAACTGTGCTGCTAAGTTTTGCAAGTTGATCAGATGAGTGGTACATATCGGTACTCAAATCCAGTGACATCTTCATTGCTACATTTAACAATGTTAGTGTAACGGCATTGATAGTAAGAATTTGCACGGCTTCGGAATGTAGAGATGACATCAGCAACCTATGAAGCACGGATACTCCAAAATGGCCCTCGTATGCGTATTGGACTTAAAATTATCTATTACAATACACATCAAGACTGTGCTGCTAAGTTTTGCAAGTTGATCAGATGAGTGGTACATATCGGTACTCAAATCCAGTGACATCTTCATTGCTACATTTAACAATGTTAGTGTAACGGCATTGATAGTAAGAATTTGCACGGCTTCAGAATGCAGAGATGACATCAGCAACCTATGAAGCACGGATACTCCAAAATGGCTCTCGTATGCGTATTGGATACGGATATGCGCCCGATACGGCGGGATACGTATCAGATACGGGAAAAAGAGTATCCAAATTTTTTTTTAATTTTTTTAATTTCGGATACGTTTGGGATACGCGAGGATACTTCAGGGATACGGCCGGGATACTTTTGGGATACGGCGGGGCAAAAAAATAATTTTAAAAACATATAACAGCGGTAAAACTATAAAATAACAAAAGTAGGTAAAATAAAAAAAAAAAATCAACCAAACCCTACCAAGTCGCGACAGTAGCAGCAAAGAGAAGTGGAGATGAGTCGTCTCTATCAGCAGCTCGTCGTCGTCTCTATCAAACAGCAGCTCATCGTCTCTATCAAACAGCAGCTCGTCGTCTCGTCGAACAACAGCTCGTCGATCGATCAGGTTCATCCCTCTCTCTCTCCCTCTTGCTCAATCTCACTCTCTCTTTCTCCCTCTCCCTCTCGCTCGAACTCTCTAGTCTGGATGGACAGGATCTCCCTCGATCTGACTCTCTCTCTCTCTCTCTCTCTCTCTCTCTCTCTCTCTCTCTCGGTCTATCTCCCGCTTTCCCTCTCCCTCTCCCTCTATCTCTTGCTTTCCCTTTCGACCTCTATAGACTGGCCCCATTTGATATGTATAAGCATACTCTGTCAGTAATATTTTTGGCCCATTTGATATCATATATATTAGCTTTTATATTTGTAAAATTTTGATTATTAGTTTAAAAGAATTAAAATAAGTTGAACTTTGTAAATTAGTTTAAATTAGTTTCTTATAAGAAAATAAATAAATAAATAAACTTATTAATAAATAAATGAACTTCGTAAATTTCCCTCCCCCTTAATTTGAATTGCATTATGGTTGTTGTTATGGGTGATGCTATATTGTTGAAATTTAATTGAATTGATGAATTTTTTTTTTTTGATGTTCATGCCAAAAGATAACTACATTAATGAATTTGAATTGAAGTTTTATTTTTATATATGCTATATTACTAAAAATTGTAAAAATAATATTTTTTATGAACGTATCTCCGTCGTACCCGTATCTTAATTTTTTAAATTTTATTATATTATCGTATCCGTATTCCGTATCCGTAACCGTGCTTTCTAGTCGGCAACCATTGCTAAGAAACAAATTAGAGAAACTGCTACAACATACACTCCGATCCGTGGCATTGGTGCTGTCAATTTTTCAGTGTCATGTCGACAAGTAAGCATTGTTTTCCCTATGTTATTTTTGGTTTGCAGTAGTAATTTTACGGAAAGAGATGACGACAAAATTGGTGCCTATTTAGTGGAGTTCATAAATCTCTAAGTTTTGTTCGGTTGTCTCGTAAATATAAGATTCACGGATGGCTAATAAATGTGTCACATCATGTAAATTGTGGTATTTTTAAAATTTTTAGAACAAATTACCATTAAATGAGAAATGAGACAAATATTTAGGTCTTCTTTGAGATGAAATTTTTTAACTAAAATAGTCAATATAAATAAAACAAATTAAAATATTTAATAAGATGGCAGCGCGGCTTATTGGATAGCCCAAGGTTTTTTTGGTGGCTATCTTTCTCTTAATTGGGTGGTTTCCCCCATATAGCTCGTTGGCAGTTCTGTCCAATTTTATTAATTGGTTTTCTTTCGTTTAAAAAATAATAATAATAACACAGATGTTAATTATAGTAGTTGGTTTAATAATTGTGTAACACCACTTTGTGACGTAAGATTTTGAGTTAAATCCTATAAATAGAAGTTTAATAAGACAATTACTTTAAAAAAGAAAAAAAAATGAATAAGCTAACTATAATCATTGGTTTAATAGATGCGTAACATATGTAAGGTTTCGAGTTTAAATCCTAGAAGTTTGATATTATATTTGTGGTTCCCTTTCTGTTACTAACAGCTAGCATAAAAATCATTAGAGTTAATGAGACAAATACTTAAAAAATCACCCATTAAACTTTGATTGAAAAATAGTATCTTGGCTCGTTGCATGTCATTTTAGTTGGACTTAGGCTTTTTAAAGTAAAGTTAACCGTATGCTCCCAATCCATTATATCCAAATTCGGCAATCAGTCAATCTTTATTGTTTGGCCATATGCTCCCAATTTAGAAGCTGCTCTCAATTCTTACATTTTCAAAGCTGTATCCAAAAATCAACCGGCGGAGCCTTCCATTCAACAAGCAAATGTTCTCCCAATTCATTAAATCTAAATTCAGAAGGTGGTTAATGTTAGTAAACTATTTAGTCCTCTTCTTTTCTTGTTTTTTTTTTCTTTTTTTTTTTTTGGTTATAAATTTAAATATTCTATTAAAGTAGAAATTACACAAAATGATAGTAATTTATACGTCTGGGTTTAATTTTTAAGGAATAAAAGTGAGTTTCTCCAAACGTGAAATTACACATTTAGACAATCCGTACTATAGAGGTTTTGGATTTTCCCTCATTCTAAAACAAATCTCACATTACGAATAAGAACGTAACACTCTAATAACATAACACTTCAATATAACATACTAAAAAAAATTTAGTGTATTTTTTTCAAACGTAACAACGCAACACTTTAAAAAAACTTCTTAGGCCTTGTTTGGGAACATACTATTTTAGTAACTTTTTGACTTTTTGGCTAAAATATGAGGTAAAAAAAACTAGTATGTTTGGGTTAACTTTTTGACTTTTACAAAAAGATGTGCAAAATGTAGAGAGAAAAGAGAATCTTTGATTTTTTGGTATAAGTTATAGACTTTTTGGTTTTTTTAGTAATTTTTTGGCTTTTAGGCTAAAACAGCTATTTGCCAAACAAGGCCTTAGTGTATTTTTTTCAAATATAACACTCCACTCAATATAATCCTAAACGTAACACTCCAAACATAATACTCACAGTTTGAAATTATATATATTTATTCAGAACTTAATAAGAAATTTTTGTACTCCTTTTAGAATGGTTTGAAAAATCCTACAATTTTTTTTTTTGAAATATTACATTGGAGTGTTACGTTTGAAAAAAATATATTAAGGAGTTTTTTTATGTGTTATATTAGAGTGTTATACTAAGAATTTTTTTGAAATGTTATATTGAAGTATTACGTTGGGAAAAAGTACACTAATACGTGTTTTGAAGTGTTACGTTTGAGTATTACATTGGAGTGTTACTGTTTGAAATTATACGTTTGTCCAAAACTTACTAAGGAATTTTTGTACTCCTTTTGAAATATTTGAAGAATCTCGCATTTTTTTTTAAAATGTTTGAAAAATCTCATATTTTGGATCATTTTTGTATTCTTTTTGAAATGAAAAAGATTCTTATATAAAAATTCATCGCAAATTTGATTCTCATAAATTATGTATCTTACCTTTCGAGCACAAAAGAAAAAAAAAAGGAAATATAATAGAAATAAAGGTGTTGCCGTAAATTCAATTTTCAAATAATATATTAAATCTATCTTTGGTCTATAAAAAAATTCTTAGGACTAAACGGATTACCATTCCTCAATATAAGATTTATAAGTAAATTTTTCAGAAGAAAAAAGACTTTTTTCTATTTATTTAAAAAAACTAGCGAAACCATATTAAGTAACTCGGCTAATTATTCAGTAATCATAGACATGTGATATTCTATAATATTATGATTGGTAAATAATCTAATTTTCCTAGTAACTCTATTGTTGTGCCAAAGTCTTCCAATAGGAGGTGGTGTGTATCCATAGTAATCATGTCGCACTACACGCTATCCACTTGGATCTAATAGAAAAAAATATCTAAAATTCGAATTTGATGCAGTTATCTTCATTAAAGGTTATTAGAGGTTTATCTTATCATTAATTTTATGATTTTAAGATTAATTGAGATGTTTGCAATCTGGTATGAATACAAAATTACTATAAAAAAAAATTAATTTGGAAATTGAATTTTTATTGACTTTTTAATTTTTTTATAAAAAGATATGTAAAAATTAAATTAATTTTTTTATTATAATAACTTGTTAATTTTTTTAATTAAAATTAAAGCACTCAGTCCATATATTCAAATCTAAATTTAAAATTTTTTGTCCAAAGGTCCAATATTGAAATATTAAGCTCCACTAAATGACCAAAATACCCACCTTATATATAAAACTCCCAAATCAAAGGTAGCATTTGGTTTAATTTTAGAATTATGATTTGAAAATGGAGTTGTATTTTGAATTTGTGAGTTGTTGAATTATGATTTGAAAAGAGAAAATTTGTTTGATTATGCGTTTTGAATTGAATTTTGAATTGAGTTTTGAATTTTTGAAATGAGTTTTAAAATGACAAAAGTTGTTTAGTTATGAGTTTTAAAAAAAGTTTTTAAAACTTAATTCAAAAATTTATAACTCATAGCCAAACACATAACTCAAAACTTCATTGAAAATTCTATTCAAAACTCATAACCAAACTCTTTTTAAAATTTAATTCAAAAAAATAATTATTGAAAAAAATAATTTTTTATTTAAAAAATAAAAAAATTCTGAAAATATTTTTTTATTTAAAAAATATATATTATTTTTTGTTAAAAAAAAATATTCAACTACTGCTTTAAAATTACTTTTGATTATATATTTAGGTAGAATTTTTTTTAATTGTTTTCTTTAAAAACGGTCTAAAAAAATAATTTCTATATTTCAAAAATATCACAAAATATATAAATTTTTTTGCTTTCAAATAACAGGTTGTAATTGCAAAAAAAGAAAAGCACTGTTCTAGTCAACAGGTCGAACGTCTGAGAGATGTCCAGGCAGACAACCGGTAGACCCAATTTGCAAATTCAAAATTCAAAAATTCTACTTTGCCAAACATCCATTGGAATGTATATTTGAATGTGGCCTTGGAATTAATTTTTCAAAATTTAAATCAAACATAGCATTCAAATATAAGGGTGGAATTATGATTTGAAACTTAAACCAAACAGAGAAAGTAGCATTTGGTTTAGTTTTCGAATCATGATTTGAGAATGGAATTGTATTTTGAGTTTGTAAGTTATTGAATTATGATTTGAGAAGAGAAAATATGTGTTAATCTTTATAGCGATCCCGGGTTTTCCCCTTTGTTGTACAGTATTCCAGACTTAGGTTCCGTGGTATTGGTTGTTGTTTATATCTTGTTTCCGTCCTTCAATTTTTTTAATATGAGTTTTAGGATGTGTTGGGCAGGTTTGTTATAGGTTAGTTGTGTTTGGGAACAAATGGTTGCTGTCCAGATTTTGGTGTCTTTGCTCGAGCGAGTTCTGTGTTTTAGATCCTTCGCCTGAGTCAGGGTTCCTTCGCTCGAGTGAGAGTTGAGTTTTGTGTCTGGTAGCTCGAGCGAGAAGCCTTGTGCTCGAACTTGCGTCTGCGTCTACGTCTGGTTTTGGACCTGAGAGTTGTATTTCTTGGCTCGAGCAAGCTTTCCTTCGCTCGAGCGAGCGAGCTGTATGTTTTGGACTTCTTCTCTCGAGCGAGCTTTTCTTCGCTCGAGTGTGCTTCTGGGTTGCAGACCTAAAGCTTCGAATTGTTGGCTCGAGCGAGGCTTTGTGTGCTCGAGCAAGAATTCTTTGTGTGAGCCTGGTGTATTTCAGTTCGCAACAGCTTCTCCTTCTTCACTTTTTCTCCATCTCTTTTGATTCAAACCCTAGATCCGGCTCCATCTCTCTTTACATACACCTTCTCTCTAGGGTTTCATCTATTTCTAGAGTGTTTCTACCCTAATCTCTTTGTAAGAAAGATAGAGGGTGGCGTGAGCTTCACTTTAATCTGAAAAGTTTTGGATTTGGAGCACTTTGAGTTTTCATCATCTTCTCCATTTGGTCTCTTCATTTCGAGGTAGGGATAACCTACTCTAATCTATGAGTTTTGACATAAATTTTAGTCATTTCGATTAGTTGGTGTTGTTGGGTAATTTTGGAAAAAGTTAGGGTTTGTTATGTAATTTATAAAAAGGGGTTTTCAAATGTTAAATCCCATATGTATGTGAGACCTTGGAAAATGGTATTATTGTTGTTAAATTGGTGAAAGTGAACCTTAGGGTTGATATTGAGAAAGGGGAAAAAAATGCCTTAATTATGTTATGATAAATTAATTTGTATAATTAATTTAGGGAAAATGTGAGATTATGAAATTGAGTTGAAATCCATGAGGAATTATGGGATGGAATGGTGTAGTTGGATTAATTTATCAATCATCTATGAGAATGTTGAGATTATATCTGTTTGATGCATTTATTATCAGTTTAGAAATAACTGCTTTGGACTATCGGTGGAGGGTAGTCTTGATTGTTGTAGACACTATATGTTGATTAGGGAAAGTTGAAGCTAATCGAACGTGTTATGTCATTGGATATGACGGTTGGAATAATACATCAAATATGTGTATTGATTGGTTATTGTATATGATAAGTGTTTATATACATTGTATTGTGTGGGAGGAGATAGGGGATGGACTCCTAAACCGGATATTATTTGGGAGGAGATAAGGGATGGACTCCATTGATACAGCAAATATGTGTATCATTTGTAAAGTATGGAAGTGTTTTAAAATGAGTTATAATCTCATGTGAATTGTGAAGTATAAAAGTGTTTTAATATGAGTTATAGTCTCATGTGAATTGTGAATAATGGAAGTGTCTTAATATGAGTTGTAGTCTCACTTAATTATTTGGCTAGATAATGAGCCAGGTTTATGCATGTGAATTGGATAAGTAAAGGAAAGTGGAATGGTTTGGGAAATTTGGCTATAAACCCCCTTTACCTTTCTATTATTAGAAGGACTAAGAAAAAAATTATACTTTCTAAACCCCCTCATAATTATAAAATCTTGCATAAAGGACAAAATTTATTATTTAAATATTTTATCAGACTATTATACCCTCACATATACACAATCCAGATACAAAATTTATCTTCTCTCTCGTCTCTCATTTCTAACCCTAGCTTCCTCCATGGCCGGAGCTGTGTCATTCCTAAGCTCCGACGATCTCTCTCTGCATCTTCTCAACTCTCCTCCTTCAACTCTCCTTCTTCAACTCTCCTTCAACTGTTCATCTTCTATCTCGTCTCTCTCTTCTAATCCTAACTTCCTTCATGGCCGGAGCTATGGAGAACTTGCAAATCGCGCTGATAAATTCAAATCTCAAAACACACAAACACACACATATGAATATATATATTTTTGAAAGCTCAAAGTTTTAAAAATTTGTAAAATCTGAAAAATCTGAAGAACCGGGGTATGAAAAATTGAGATTTCTCTAAAATTTTCAGATTATAGGCCTGATTCAAGGATTATAAGCATGATTCAATGTTTTTCAAAGTAAACATCGATTGATTCAAGGATTATAGGCTTGATTCAAAGTTCAAAGCTCAAAGTTCCATCGATTTTTCAGAGTAAACATCAAATTTCATTTGATAGAACCAGAGTAAAGTTTTACTCTAGTTCTATTGCTCTGTTTTTTTCATTTGACAGAACCAGAGTAAAATTTTACTTTTATACAGAGTAAAATTTTACTTTTAGCTTCAGAGTCTTACAGTTTACTTATTTTTCAGAGTAAAATTTTACTTTTATGCAGAGTAAAATTTTACTTTTAGTTTCAGAGTGTAAAATTTTACTCTCATTCAGAGTAAAATTTTACTTTCATACAGAGTAAAATTTTGCTCTGAAATACATAGTGAAAATATCTCAATAGGAGAGCTGACAGATATAAGGGTAATATAGTAAAAGAAACAAGTTTTAAAATATCAGGGGATTTTGAAAGTACTTATATAATTCTTGTCCTTTTGAAAGAGAAATTAAATAGTGAGGGGGTTATGACCAAATCCCCCATCATTAAATTGTTGGCCAGGTTCTGAGCCATGTTATGAATTGAAAACTTGATAAGTAAATGAAAGGGAAATGAAACATGAACTTTTGTCATGGAACTGAATTGGGTTACAAGTGATTTTATAAGTGTTAGCCATCTATCGAATGCTAATGTATTAGTTATTCCTTATACTTGGTTTAGTATATCTCTACTGGGCATTGGCTCAGCCTATATGGGACTTCATTTTCAGGTTCAAGTGACATGCCACCTCCAAGGACATAGCTTGGAAGGTCGTGGGAGTTGAAGACTCTTTTGTTGTTTACTTTTTTGTGTATTACATGTAAATTCAAGCCGAGGGCTTAATGTGTATGAGTTAGTACTCTCATTTTTGTAACCAAGTGTTGACTTGAAAAGTTGTAAGCCCATAGGGCATTTACTTTTGTTGTCAACATGTAATACTTTTGTAATGAATACCCTGATAAATAAAAAAATGCTTTATTCTCTTATGTCTATGCGTGTCAAGAATGTGGATTTTTATGTATTATTTTAAGGGCGTTACAATGTTATTATTTGACTTTGATGATGTCTAATTATGGGATAAATTGTGATTTTTCAATATATATAATTTTACAACCATTTGACACAAAATATGAAAATAAAATTTATTTTTTTAATATATGATACATCGATTTAAAATTAATTAAATTTATTATGCAATAAAATACATTATATATTTTTTCTAAACATTGGTGATCTTGTCAAATAAACCTTGAGTGTATCGTTGTTGCATTTTTTTTTTTTAAAATTCATTTATCTTCCTTTTGTCTTTTCCTTGATTTGTTGATGAGTGCAAAATTTCCCTCCATGAGTCAAGCCAATTGTCCCGCACAATTTTCTTCCTAGTCCAAAAGCAGTCACCGAAATTCAACAGATCTCCTCCAACGGCTATTCTATTGTTTGGCTATAAAAGGAGTTTTGTGAAGAAAAGAAAATTGTGGGTGATATTCAAGAATTCTTAAAATATTGTATTATGCATTTTTATTGAGCTATATAATTTCTTTCAAAGAAATTTGTTGACTGTTTGAGCTTTTATTGTAAAAATGTTTCTAATCCCTTATCATTTTTTTTTTGATAAAAGAGAGCTATATTTTTTGTGAGTATTTTTTTATAGATAAAATTATTTAGGTTAGGTGTGACTAACACTGAATTTACAACTAATTGGTTGGAGTGATCAGGATTGATCAATTATTAACGTTCACTAGCACCTGTAAAGCTAGGAATGTAATTTCTATTTGACGAATAGTGAAGAACTCTCAACGAGGATCTTGAGGAGTGGACGTAGGCTTGATTTGAGCAGAACCACTATAAATTCTGTGTTTGCACTATTTTCCCTTCCTTTGCTTAATTTATTTTTATTAGTCTCATTTATATTGCATCATATTTATTTCTTATTTGGATTATATTTTAATTTATTACTCATCATTGTTTCATATTGTTAATCCAACCAATGAGAAAGAGAGGGGGTCAAAAGGGGTGGGAAAAAAAAGGGCCTTAGACATTTTTCATTGTTAATTGTTTACTATTTGGGTTAACTTTTTAATTTAGTAATTTATTTAAGAAACCCAATTCACCCTCCTTTTGAGTTGCTTTTTGGGTAACAATATGTTTAGTTATGAGTTTTGGAAAAAGTTTTGAATTGAGTTTTAAATTTTTGAAATGAATTTTGATATAAAAAAAGTTGTTTGGTTATAAGTTTTGAAAAGAGTTTTTGAAACTTAATTTAAAAACTTATAACTCATAACCAAACATATCACTCAAAACTCTATTAAAAATTCTATTCAAAACTCAGAACCAAATTCTTTCTAAAATTCAATTCAAAAAAATTATTATTGAAAAAAATAATTTTTTATTTAAAAAATTCAAAAAATTCCAATTTTTTTTATTTTTTGTTAAAAAAAATATTCAGCTGGTGTTTTAAAATTATTTTTGATTGTATATTTCATTGAAATTTTTTAAAATTGTTTTGCTTAAAAATGTTTTTTTATTTTTTAAAAATTACTGTGACAAATTAATTTTTATTTAAATTGTTTTGTTAATTTTAAATAAATGGCTAAATAATTTGTCATTTTGGTCTAAAAAATTAATTTCTATATTTTAAACATATCAAAAACAAATATATTTTTTTTTTCAACTAATAGATGGCAATTGCAAAAAAAAAAAAAAAAAGAAAAGAAAAAACACTATTTTGGTCAATTAGCCTGATGACCAGCCAGACATCTGGGAGGTTGTCCGGGCGGACGACCGGGCATACCCAAAAATTCAAAAGCTATTTAGGAGGATGTCCAGGCAGATGACCAGCCAAACATGTTCTGAAAAGAATTTTCAAACGTGAATGTGAAATCAATTTTTGAAAAACATATCCAAACACAACACTGAAATATAGGGGTGAAATTATGATTTTACCCCTAAACCAAATGGAGTAAGAAAAAACACTATTTTGGTCAATTAGCCTGATGACCAGCCAGACATCTGGGAGGTTGTCCGGGCGGACGACCGGGCATACCCAAAAATTCAAAAGCTATTTAGGAGGATGTCCAGGCAGATGACCAGCCAAACATGTTCTGAAAAGAATTTTCAAACGTGTTTTTGAAAAACATATCCAAACACAACACTGAAATATAGGGGTGAAATTATGATTTTACCCCTAAACCAAATGGAGTGTTGTCGGTTGAATTGACCGCACCAATTAAAAAGCTTATTCAAATTATTTAAGGGAAATAACAAAAAAAAAAAAAAATCGCTTAGAGTTTAAATTTTGTGATTAAATAAATTCTATATTTTTAATTTTATCAATTTAAATTCTAAATTTTTTATTTGTTTTCAATTTAAACTATTTGTCTATTTTTATTAAGTAAAATTGATAAAATAATAGGTATTTTAATCATAAAACTCAATACAAAAGTATTTTAGACATTTTATGTATACTTATATTGAGTTTAATAAATAAAATGCTCTTTTTTCCTTCAATTTTACATAATAAAAATAATCAAATGATTTAAATTAATGATGAAAAATATAAGTATGATTTTTTAGTTGTAGTAATATAGATGGCTGTTGATTTGAGTACTATTCATGTTGACTGTTAAGTCTCCAAAAATAGTGACTCTATTGCTGTTAGGTTAGGTTTGTTTATTGGTTTGGGCACTACAACAAAATGCACATTTGGCAATCAAATTGGCGACTAAAAAAAATTTAGTCGCCAAAAGTTGTGGAATTGGTGACTAAAAAATCTTTTTAGTCGGCAAAAGTAAAATATTTAGCTACTAATTTTTTTAGTTGGGGTATATTGGTTGTTGGCGCCTAAAAAAAAATTAGTCGCTAAAAATGCCAGAGTTGGCGACAAAAAAGAATTTTAGTTGCCGTATATTGAGTTTTAGCTACTAAAACCCTTAGTCGCCGAATGGAAAATAAAAAATTATTTTTTTACCTTTGCCGACCAGAAATTTGGTAGCCAAAAGTCTATTTTCAGCGACAAAAAAGAAATTTGGTCGTTGTATATTGAGTTTTGGCGACTAAAATTATTTAGTAGCCGAATGAAAAATAAAAAATTATTTTTACCTTTGGCGACCAAAATTTTGGTAGCCAAAAGTTTATTTTCAGCAACTAAAAAAAATTTTAGTTGCCGTGTATTGAGTTTTGGCTACTAAACTCATTTAGTCATTGAATGAAAAATAAAAAAAATTATTTTTTTACCTTTGGCGACTAAATTTTTGGTAGCCAAAAGTTTATTTTCAACGACAAAAAAGAATTTTAGTCACCAAAGAAATAAATTTTTTGAAGGGAGACATTTCAAATATTTTGGAGGGATTTATAAAATACTTTTAGCGACGAAAACATTTTAGTTGCCAATAACCATTTTATATATCTCACGAGTCACGCCCTCACTCTTCTCTCTCATCCTCTCTTTCTCTACCCAATCCAAACCAAACCCACCTTTTCTCCCGCAAAATTTCTTTGCTAAACACCTCATTTCAAATCACACCTTTGAATCTATCTGCTTCTACGATCTTCTGTGTTCACATCTACACATGCATACATCCACATTGAGAAGCTAATACCCCATCAAAATTCTCAAGTATGAGAGCCAAAGGAAGCAACCAAAACAGGTTCATGCGATATCACAGATCTGTGAGTGAGCCACATAGATTGCAGTTCCACACCCCATCCCTGTCTAAAACAATTCAGCCTATATGAGTTTACGAAATTTGGACTTCTTTAATATAGTCTTTTTCGAATTTGATGTTGAAGAATTTAGAAAGATTCTGAACTCTGGTATAACATTAGGCAAGAACATGGTGGTTACACAAAATTGGGACTTCTTTAATATATTCTTTTTCGAATTTGATGTTAAAGAATTTAGAAAGATTCTAAACTCTAGTGCAACATTGGGCAAGAAAACGCACTAAACTTAGTAAAAAAAAGGGCGTTTCAGGGGCGAAAATTCAGAACAGCCCCCGAACCACCATATGACTCACACAGACAGGTTTTCCATGACAAATAGGACTTGTGAGAACTGACGGAATGTAATTCAGACCCGTAGGTAGGGAGTTAGAGCCGAATACGCCCTAAACTTTGTCAAAAAAGAGCGTTTCGGGGGTGAAAATTCATAACAGCTCCCGAACCACCTTGTGGCATCACAGACTGCTTCACCATGACAATTACGACCTGTGACAACTGACGGAATGTAATTAGGACCCGTAGGCTTCGAGTTTGAACCGAAAACGCCCTACACTTAGTCGAAAAACTCGCAACACTTAGTTTGAAGAGAGACAACTTTATGAAAATAAAATCAACATATTCTAATAATTGCCTTTATATATTTATAGGACGAAGAAATTACGTATTAAATTGTTTGTGCAGTTGGTTGGAATAAATATTGCATGATACATATATCTATACTTTCTTTTATTTCCAAGAAGACATTTCTCGATTGTTCTACCTTAAATGCATGTTAGAACATATTCCCTATAGCTGACTGGATTGATATTTTATAACCAATTCTAATGTTTTGTTTTTTTATTTTATTTTTGTAGATGGCTTTGTTGCGTGGACTTGTGGATAATCCATATTGGTGTATGGCGAAGAATTTACACTTTTGTATAGAACTAATATAATACTTTTGTCATCCTCATCTTTTGTGTACTTTACTATTACTGATATAGAAAACTTTTGGCAATCAACAGATAATGACTGCCGTGGTACATAGATCACATTTTGTCGTGGTACATATATAACCATTTGTTGGCGTATATATATGACCTTTTGTCATGGTCTATAGAAAAACTTTTGTCGTGGTACATATATCACCTTTTGTCATGGTACAAATTACGATGGTAATTTGTACCATGCCAAATGGTAATTTCGCTTGGTAGTAAATGTATTTTTTTATATAGGGAGGACTTTGATTTTTGTAAGACATATTTTGTATGGAATTATTGTTTTAGTTTGGACAATAGTTGGTTTGTATCTGGACTTTGACATTTAAAGTTATTTATTTTTTGTATATGGATGCAGATTGTGGAATGATTTATAGTATGTACCATTTTGTTTATATACATATTATATGTTGGATTGAATATAGATAGGTTGTGGAGAAATTATAATATTGCGATAAAACATAATATTATGTTTTTGGTGACTAAACAATTAAGCTAAAAAGAAATTGGGAAAAGACATTTGACAATTAAAAGTTTTATAGCAAAAAAAAAAAAAGAAAAAAAAGACATTTGGCAACTAAAAGTTTCGTAGCAAAAAAAAAAAAAAAAAAAATAGACATTTGGCGACTAAAATATTTCATAGCTAAAAATAAAAAACTAAAGGATAAAAACACTTTTGCCGACTAAAATTTCAGTAGCAAAAAATGTAGAACTTTAGGCGACCAAATGTTTAGTAGCCAAAAGAGGAACTCTTTGCCGACTAAAAATTTAGTAGTCAAATATGTGGGACTTTCGGTGACTAAATTTTTAGTAGCCAAAAGAAGAACTCTTTGCCGACTAAAATTTTAGTAGCTAAAAATGTGGGACTTTAGGCGACTAAAAGTTTGGTCGCCGAAAAGGGTCTAATTTAATTTAATGTCCAACCTTTTGGCGACTAAAATTTTAGTTGGGAATTGTATACATTTGGCGACTAAAATAATTTTAGTTGGTAATTACCTTTACCGACAATTTTTTGGCGACTACTTTTGCGACCAAATAATTTAGTCACTAAAATCATTTGGCGACTAAAACTTAACTTTTGGCGACTAAAAATTTAGTCACCAAAAGTGAAAATTTGTGTACTGGGGTGGCTGGATTGGATTCATATAATTGTAGGTCCTGCCCACAACTTATTTAGGATGATTAAATAAGTGTATTTTTTAATTTTAAAATATTTACACACAAGTCTTAATTTATCAACTTATATTCTATTAAGTCTTAACTAAGATTTTTTGGACCTTCAAGTCCTATTAAATTTTTCATAGTCGGAATTACCCTTCAAACAATGATTGTTTATCATTTATGATTATCTATAAAGGACACATGATGATTTGACATTTATTTTGATTTTCAAAACTTTAAAATATCAACTTTCAAATTGAAAAAACTAAAAAAAAAAAAAAAATTATGCACAAAAAAAAAATGAAAAATTCGAAAAAACTAAATTATTTTTGTGCAAAATTGAAAATTTTGTATCTATAAAGGAGTATGATGATGGAACATTGATGTGCAAAACTGAAAAAAAATATATAAAAATGAAAAAACTAATAATGTTTTCAATTTTAAAATTGGAAAAAATGATAATGTTTTCAATTTTATTGGATAGTTGAATCAAATCAATAAGTAGAATGGTAAAAACGTTTAATCTCATACTCTATTTTTTTTTTCTTCAGTTTTATAATTTCAAGGGAAATACAAGTAGAACATGTTCTTGTTAATATTTTCTTGCTTCTATTGTTTGTAATCTCAACAGTTACTATTGCTACCACTAAAAAATATCTAGAATTGAAGTATAGCGAAATACCAAAAAAAAAAAAGACATTATGAAAACAAATTGGAAAGAAAATTACAGTTGAAAAAAATGAAAGAAAATGTTAACAAGTATTGGATGATGCTAGAAACTGGGAGCCCACAGTTTGTGATGGCACATTCTGTGACCTGCTTCGCTTCAGGGGCGATCTGTCTTATGACTGCTCTAATTTTAGCACAAGTGGAGTTTCTGAGTGCGGAATATTGCTACAATCTAGGAATCAGATTATACGGGGTCAACAACTGTTATTTTTGTAATTCAGACTGCTACAATGGGCGTGGGGATTATTAGTCCGATATGTAGATGGTTCACTGCCATAAAATTCAAATGCTCCAAGGAAAGTACCAAAGGCTTCAAAACTGAGCACAAACCAGAGAGTTATTGGATTAAGCGATTAGAAGAATGAAAGTAGAGCTCCATAGTTCTTCAAATCCGTGGTCTGAAATTGAGAAAACTTGTCCAACACACCAAAAATCTAGTTTTGAACTTGTGTATAATGGTTCAGGTTATGATTGTGGTAACAAGCAAATTAACTCTTCTCATTCCCTTTTTTTTCATTCGCTCACTCATGTCATGTTGCCGCTGTTGCTACAAGTTGTTTAAGAAGCTTGAATATAACTTAACATCCCCTGTGAAGTCGGATATTTGCAAGTATGTTTCGCTTCTTGAAGGTGAAGAGGAACTTACTCAAAGTACCTTAGAGAACATTAGTAAAGTAGCGGATTGTTTCATCGTCAAGGCCAAAAAGTAGAAGTCCAAAAATTTAATCGAGCTTCTTCTATGGAAATCTACAAGCGGTTTCAAATGTATATCAGACTTTCACAGCAACAAAGTTCCATCATTAGATTCTCAAGAACCTTTCAATTGTTGAGTTCTGCCATTGGTGACTCTAACTTGCATCGCCATTGCAATTTCTAACATCAATAAGGACATCGCTGATAGGTTTGTGCGCAATGTGAGCGAAAGCCTCTCATATGTCAGACATTTTGACAAAACCATGGATGCCAAAGGGAACCTCACAAACAGTAGAGATGCAGCTGGTAAAGTGTGGTTAGGAGTCGAACTTGATGGCAAGTGGCTTGATGAAGATCTCACCAGAATTGCTCCCAAAGAAACATTTTGCTGAGAGACTTTTCAAATACTCACTGATTTTGCTCAGAAAATTGTTATAACATACAAGGCAGATATCAATGGAAGCCCCGACGAGAACCCTACCAATTGGCCCATTAACGTTATAGCAGCTAATTCCATGTACAGAATTTGCAAATCTCTATTGCTAGATGATGAAGGTAACAATGACCAGATAAATCATGATGAACTGTTCGTGAAATTATTTGACATGATCGCAAGTATGCTTCTTCTTTTTATTTTTCTTGCCAATAATGAATTTGGAAAAGTTTACCTCATCTCCTTACATCACAAACGGGCAAATTTGTTGCATTGACTTGGATATGTCATCCACAGAAAAGGGAATGCTGCAAATAGATATTTATTTGAAAAATAAATTAGTTATGTGATGGGTCTATATTGATCAACACAAAAAAGAATCGAAAATTGTAATTTATATTTAAAAAGGCTACCTTGAATCGTCATCCAACATAAAGGAACTGCTCACAACATTGTTCGAGTCTTTTGTCATCATAACTCTCATACTTGAAATAACCTGTACCATTCAGGGTATTTCTAACATGAATTTGCAAGAAATAAGGATTACAACAAAAGCAACAAAAATAAGGAATTGAACATGGCCAGTTATGTGTCATTAGTTAAATAAGCTACGAAGCACGGGTACTTCAAAAATGGTGCCGTATGCGGGTACGCATATTGGTATGGCTGCATGCGTACCGGGTACGGCAAAAAGGTGTTCGATAAGTGTGGTTCAATCGGGTACGGATTGGGTACGGCATGGGTACGCCTTTAGTGCGTTTCGGGTACGTCGGGGCAGAAATCAAATTTTCAGGAGAATTGAGGGGTACCGAAGCAATAGTAAGAAAAATTTCAAAAAAAAAGAGGAAGGAATATACACGAATGATGTTTGTTTTGCCCTAATCTCATCACTTCAGCAACACAGCAGCAAGAGGCGACCCAACAACAAATAGGTGACCCATCCATTCCCTTCGAAGGCCTCCAGCGACGGCGACACAAGGAGAGTTCTGGTGAGTGCTCTTCATCTTCTTCTTCTTCTTCTTCGCCTTCTTCTTCTTCTTCTTTTTCTTCTTCTTCTTCTTTGTCTACATCTTCTACCCTCGTCTTCTTCGTTTCTTCTTCTTCGTCTCATATATTTTTTGTTTTGCAGATCAACAAGCATTTGGTTTTGTCCCTTCTTGCATCTTTTTGTCTTCCCTCTGGTGAGAAATTGTTCAGAATTTTTGGGTGCCACTGCATATCAGCAAACAGCAAGCAACTGGTTAGATTTTGTTTCTTCATCTCCTTGTTTCTTCATCTTTTTTTATTTTTGTTTTTTTCTTGTTTCTTCTTTCTTCTTCAGAGAGGTAGAACCTGGTTAGAGGGGTAGAACCAAAAAAAAATTAGAGAGGTAGAACCAAGTTATTCAATCATATTTAGAACAAAAAAAATTAATAAATTAGAACAAAAAAAATTAATAATTAATCATACATACATAATGCTAATAATCAAAAAAATTAATTAGAACAAAGTTATTCCTCATCAGAAGAATGTTAATCAAAAAAATTAATTAGAAGTTTAAAACAAAGTTATTCCTTATCAGAATGTTAATAATCACAAATATTATTTTTAATAATCACAAATATTCATTTGCTTGCATTATGGACTGAATTGGCCTTGTTTTACCTTTGGTGTTGGTAGTTTTTCCTTTGTTTGGATTATGAACTGAATTTGCATTGTTTTTCCTTTGGTGTTGGTTATGTTGAATTGAAATATATTAATACGTGTCTTTTAGTTTTATAGTTTTCTTTTTAGTTTTGTTATTTAATTTTAATTTGCAGGTTGGATCCTTTAACCGTATTTATAAAAAATAAAAAATATCGACGTACAGCAGCCGTACCTGTATCATACTTTTTTGAGATTTTGCCGTATCGGCGTACCCGCACTCGTACCTATACCATACTCGTACCTGCACTCGTGCTTAAGCCACATTTTTTCCAAACGTTTTTGTTTTTGGTAAAATTTTTCCAATTAAAACTTTTACTTATCAGGCTCATCTACTTTAGAAAGATCTAAAAAGTAAATTTTTTTTTTTGTTTTTGGGCGGGGGCGGGGGCGGAATTCAAAAGAAGTCCCCTCAAGACCAAAAAAGCCACTAGAAAAAAGAAGTCAATTTTTTTGGTCTTTAGTTACCTTTTTTTCAATTTACTTTTCAAGTCCTGTACCCAAGCAGAACCTAGAAATAAAAAGTTTTTGATTTTTTTTGATTTTTTTTAAAGTTCACTACAGAGGAAAAAAAGTCAACAAAAACGTTGCTAAAAAAACAATTGTCAAACCTAATCAGAAACAAGCCAAGGGATAAAACTACTCATTGTCGACCAAAACTTAACTTACATCTGAAAAGACAGTGTGCGCGCCATATTTGTCATCCCAATACATCGTACTGATCCTGTATAATTGTTGTATGCTGAGAACCTGAAGAAGCATTAAGCAGACGTTAAATGACGAAAAAAGAGAAAATCAATAGAAAAAGAAGCAAGCTAAGATATTTTAAAAAATGACAGCTAGAAAAAGATAGGTTTCACTCACGGGGCAAAGTTCATTTGTTATTTCATTCAAGATCTTTTTGGGCTTTTGATGTATGACCTGAGTTGCGAAGGAAATAAAACAGAAGATAAAGTAGCAACATATGTGATTATAACCCAAGAAGCAAGAAAACCTCTAAGAAGCTAATGCTCTATGTTGGACACCAACATGACACGGCACGCGTTGGACACTTCCAAAAATATCTTACTACTTTTAAATGTTTTATAAACTCAGACACAATTCAAACACTTTGAGAACACTTGTTTGTAACTTAGACACACATAAACATATAACGAGTTTGCAAAAAATAACTTTAAATCTAATAACGATAAAAGAAAAACAGTGTAATTCCATACCTATTCTCCTACTTTACACTTTAAAATTTATTATTTTTTAAATAATATTCATATTTATAAGTGTGTATCCCCACGTGTCGATGCATTGTGTCGTACATATTTTGAAAATTTCCATGTTTACGTGTCCATGTCGTGTCTATCTCATGTCACGTGTCTGTGTTTCTAAGGCCACAAAACCATATCATACCAGGAACCCAACAGCCTGTCTAATATGCTTCAGTTCATCCCAAGCTGATCCCGCATACTGAACACCAAAAGACGTGGAGATAAGACATCAAAATGAGTGCACATAATAAAGTTATTACTGTTGAATAGTGCTTACCTCCTCTGTTGCATCGCCACACCACTGTTCTAATTCGGCTAACGCCGATTTTACGTACTCTCCATACTGAATAAGCAACACTCTCGTCACAAAAGAAGACTGCAGGGAGGAACAGGAACAAAGGTTAATGAATGCTTGCAGTAAGTGACTAAAATTATTTAGTAGGTAAAATTATTAAACCGGACTGCATGTGGAAAAACAAAAATAGAATAAGATTTTGGTAGATTTACCTGTTGAATAACTGAGCATTGATAAATGAGAATATCTGAGTGAACACTTTGCGTACTAGGAAAGGGGGAACCTGTAAAGCAACAATATGTAAGAAATTAATACTATTCCTGAAAAAGTCATCTTTGTTCTTGCCAAATTATGTGAACTTCAAAACTCACGAAGTTCGCTTTCATCATCCTTGAGTAGTTGTCTAGGCTTTTTACAATACTTTGCCAATGAGCAATCAGAGCTTGTTGAGCAACAGCATGAGCGTGAGAACGCCCCTTCACTAAACTTGCACGAGACGTCCTAGGTGCCTGCTTTGAACCACATAAACACTTCAGATCCAGAGAAAGATCTTTGCCAGTATCCTACTTGATTTTCCAACCTTGGAGGATTTAGGCAACCTCACATGGCTAGCTTAACTTCTTTTAGGTTTTTTTATTTATTTATTAAAGTTACCCATATCCATGGAAACTAAACAAAGTAGCAAAAACTTGTTCTCTTAGGTCCTCAAGCACGAAAGAATTGTGACCTTACAATTTTCTTTAATCAAATCTTATCTGAAAGTTCGGGCTCTTTTAAATAATTGAAGCTAAGTCTGTCCAACCAACATGATTGGAATATGAGTGTTGAGCAATAGGCAATAAGGCATGGAGGAAGTGTGGCAAAAGTAGGAGAGATAAGGTTAGGAATAATGAATCCATGATATGGTTTTAGCAAAATGAGGGAAAATCAATTAGGATGGTCTGGTGTGAGATGGGGGAAACCAAAGACATCATACTTATGGTTTAACAGAGATTATGACCTTTAATTGAGTGGAATGGAAAAGTAGGATTCATGTAGACAACACCAAGTAGTTGGGAAAAGGCTTAGTTGGGCAATAAGGCATGGAGGATTGGTTCTACTCCTGAGTTGAAGGATATAACAGCAAAATAGTGTATTCTACTTATTTTTAATAAAACAACTAAAATCATGAGCTGTCTTCAAAACCAGTTTATTTTCTTCCTTTTGGGGGGGCAAATGAAAGCAATCGTAGCATATATGCTTAAAATGATGACATACCTGGGTACATAATCCAAGCAATGGAGAAATCTCTTTCTTTAGACTGTCTCTAATCGTTCCATATATTTTCTCAAGGAAAGCGGTAAGCTGCTATTTAAACAGCAAAGCTGGATACTTGGCCTCAACCTGCCGCAAGTTGTCCAGTCTACCAAGTACGCGACCATTAAGAAATGAGAGCCCAACACTTAGGGGAGATGATCTTAATCCCTGGAATTAAATAATATAAACAACGATTAGAAAGAGCAAACAATCATAAACTCACTAGAAGAAGACAGCAAGATGGTAAGCTTTTCTTCATACTTGGGACATCCTCCCAAAAAGAGAAGTCAAAGATGATCTCCGCTGCTGGGAGTCATGCTAACAGCTCCGCTAGCTTTGAGTTTGTGTTGAGGCAGCAACAATAAAGTGGATGTGTTAGATAACCAGTAGGCTAATACATCATTATTATCTTGCACCTTCAATAAAATTAGTAGTTCTTGATTTTAGCATCAAGTAGTCATTGAACTCATTTCTTAGGAGAGAGAATATTATCGAGACATAATTTACAATTCGTTCAACAGTGGCAGAAAGTGGTCAAAAAATATAAATGATGACAGTGATTGTACTTAAAAAAGAATCAAAACACCAACCTCTACGGATGAAGCAATTGTTTGAATTATATGGTCAAACACACTAGTTCTTTCAACTTCAAATGACCTCCAGTGAAGGAGGCATTTGTATATGACACAAGCAGCAATTGGCTTGCCCCAGAAAATCCCAAGTCTTGTGTAATACACTTGATTAGCATGTCCTGGTTCTCCTACACCAGTAAATCAGTTTACAGAAAGCACATTAGAAATTAAACATGATCCTTTTAGAGTCAAAATCAAGATCAAAATGGAAAACCAAATAGACAGTAGTCATGCATGATGGATCCAATTAGCTCCATTCATGCCAACGGCTATTCATTCAGAGTCAAGTCAATGCAAGGAAAAGCCTCCGATACACTTGTTAAAAAATAGAGAAGAAAAAGAAGAAGCATACCTGCGATCATGTCAAATAATTTCACGAACAGTTCATCATGATTTATCTGGTGATTGTTACCTTCATCATCCAGCAGCAGAGATTTGCAAATTCTATACATGGAATTAGCTGCTACAACGTTAATGGGCCAATTGGTAGGGTTCCCGTCAGGGCTTCCGTTGATATCTGCCTTGTATTTTATAACAATTTTCTGAGCAAAATCAGCGAGTATTTGAAAAGTCTCTCTGCAAGATGTTTGTTTGGGAGCTATTCTGGTGAGATCTTCATCAAGCCACTTGCCATCAAGTTCGACTCCTAACCACACTTTATCAGTTGCATCTCTACTGTATGTGAGGTTCCCTTTGGTATCCACGGTTTCGTCAACATGTCTGACATACGAGAGGCCATCGCTCACGCTGTGCACAAGCCTGTCAACGATGTCCTTGATTTTAGAAATTGCAATGGCAATGCAAGTTAGAGTCACCAATGGTAGAGCTCAGCAATTGGCAAGTTCTTGAGAATCTAATGATGGAGCTTTGTCGTTGTGAAAGTCTGATATACATTTGAAGCCGCTTGTAGATTTCTATAGAAGAAGCTCGATTAAATTTTTGGGCTTCTGTTTTTTGGCCTTGACGATGAAACAATCCGCTGCATTACTAATGTTCTCTAAGGTACTTTGAGTAAGTTCCTCTTCACCTTCAAGAAGCAAAAAAGACTTGCAAATATCCGACTTCACAGGGGATGTTGAGTTATATTCAAGCTTCTTAAACAACTTGTAGCAATAGTGGTAACATGACATGAGCGGGCGAACGAAAAAAAAGGGCATGAGAAGAGTTAATTTGCTTGTTACCACAATCATAACCTGAACCATTATACACAAGTTCAAAACTAGATTTTTGGTAAACTGGACAAGTTTTCTCAATTTCAGACCACAGATATGAAGAACTATGGAGCTCTTCTTCCATTCTTCCAACCTCTTAATCCAATAACTCTCTGGTTTGAGTTCAGTTTTGAAGCCTTTGGTACTTTCCTTGGAGCATTTGAATTTTATGGTAGTGAACCATCTACATATACCGGACCAATAATCCCCACACCCATTGTAGCAGTCTGAATTACAAAAATAACAGTTGTTGACCCCGCATAATCTAATTCCCAGATTGTAGCAATATCCCGCACTTGGAACTCCACTTGTGCTAAAATTAGAGCAGTCATAAGACAGATCACCGCTGAAGCGGCACAGGTCACAGAACATGCCATCACAAACTGTGGGCTCCCAGTTTCTGCCATCATCCTGTTGTTCAAATTTTAAAATTAAATAAATAGATTTATGAAGAAATCAAATTATATATATACTAAGAACACATGCTAATAATTACAACTAAATTTCAACAGAAATACACAAAACAATAAAAGGGTAAAGAGACGAAACCGAAGCCTGCACGGAAGCAGTTTCCTTAAAACAGATTTCGCCGCCTCACCGGTCGAGTGCTTGAGGAATCCCGGCATCTGTCTCCCAGGATACGACGGTCAAAACCAGCTACGGCAGAAGCACTGTCTGTCTAGCTTAGCGAACAAAACAGTGGCAGCACTCTCTCACTGTAGGAACTTTCAGGCAAACTGACTTGTGAAATGAAGTAAAAAATTTCTGTGTTTGAGACTTGACAGGAAGGTCTCAATTTATACATGTATAGAGGAGAGAGGAAGAGCCTCCAGCCTTTATGGCTGTTCATAATGCACCATTAACCTCTGCAATAAAGGCAGGTATTACAAACCCCATTAATGTAGGAGTTACAAACTTCATTACCTTTTTTCCATGAAGCTAACTTCATGAGGTAATTTCTCATTCAAATCTCAATGGTTTTTGGCCATTCTATCTGTGGTGTAAAGATCTCAATGCAAAGTATCTAGACCCACTTGGACCCAACACAATAGATGGTTGGGACCCACTTTAATATTTAATTAAAGTCACCAAAAAACCATTTTTTCCAACACATCCAATACTTGTTGACATTTTCCTTCATTTTTTCTATTGTAATTTTCTTTCCATTTTGTTTTCCTAATGCCTTTTTTTTTTTTGTGCGTATTTCACTATACTCCAATTCTAGATATTTTTTAGTGGTAGCAATAGTAACCGTTGAGAAAATTGATATTACAAACAACAGAAGCATGAAAATATCAACCAGAACGTGTTCTACTTGTATTTCTCTAGAAATTATAAAACTGCTTAATTGGACGCAGACATTGACAATTACGGTGATTGTAAGAATACCCAAGGTTGTTATGTTGGTGAAGATATCTTTGTCATTCATGAGGCCTAAAGATGACATAAAATTACCTATTACAATACACATCATGACCGTGCTACTAAGTTTTGCAAGTTGATCACTTCCTCGTACATTTTGCTACTCAAATCCAGTGGCATCTTCGTTGCTACACTTAACAATATTAGCATAGCGGCATTGATAGTGACAAATTTGCATGGAAATCAAAGTTTTTTGTTTTGAAATGCAGAAAGCGTTGGTCACAATTGCTAAGAAGCAAATTAGAGATGTCGCCATAACATACAATCCAATGCATGGCATTGGTAAGAAATTTGGTTTTTCCAAAATTCTTTCTAGGTTTCCCATGGTAGTTATACCAAAGTGAGTTGCAGAAAAAAATGATATTGTTTTAGTGTAATTTGCAATATATTACACTATATAATAAGGGAGAGCTGCCCTTTAAGCCTTTGTTTGGGATATGGGTTAGCTTTTGGTTTTTTGATTATTTTAGCCTGGGGCTAAAAAGTCTCGTTTGGGATAGACTTTTTGACTTTTTTTACTTTTGTGAGAAAAAAAAATGAAATGATTATGATTTGGATGTAACATTTTGTCATATTTGGTTAAAACAGCCAATTTTGCCCTATATGCTAAATTAGCCCAAATGAGCATGCCAAATGGAGCTTATATAGTAACTTTGAGTTTGTTTGCCATGTCCTAAATAAATTATTTAGGTCACATCATTTTTTTTTATCCTTTTTTTACATTCTATTATAAAACATTAAAAAATATATTTATTTAAATCATCCCAACGCAACCTGTTTATCGACTCCCTTTCGTGGAGAGGTGAGTGTCACGTCTCCCCCACTTCTTTTACGAGTAATTATTCAGCAATTCCAGAGTATAGACATGTGATATTTCATAGTATTATGATTGATGAAAAAAATAGGCAGATGAAGTATTGTATTAAGTAATTGAGCTAAAAGCTAACTTTTAACTCATTTTGAGTTATATCACCTCTTATATTTTTTATACATAAAAAAACAAAAAATTTAAAAATAAACTTTTAACTAACTTTTTAAATCCTCCTATAAGAGGATAAAATAAATTATAATTGATTAAGATTCCAGACACGTATCATCTGATAATAGTTTATAATTTCCCCTTCTTCGCCCCCACATATTTTTCTCCCTATCTTTATTCTCATAGTAGTGTTTCTCTCTGAGGAGATAAGAGTTTATTCCTCTGCAGAGCTACACTACAGTAACTGTTTTTGGACACCTATCTGTCAAATCAACGGCCATCTACTTTACTACAACTAAAAACTCATACTTATAGTTTTCAATAGTCAACAAAGTTATTCAATTGGTGATTAATTTTTAATGATTCCAATCACTTTAAACTAATTGCAGTGAGATCAATTTTTGTAAATTAATTTACTAAAAAGATATATTTAAAAAATAATTGGGACAATTAAAAAAAAAAAAAACCCAAGACTTTAGTCTTATAACAAAATAAATTCCGACTTTTTAATTTTATCAATTTAAATCATAATATTTTGATTAGTTTTAACTTAAACTATTTGTCTATTTTTATTAAAAAACTCATACTTATAGTTTTCAATAGTCAACAAAGTTATTCAATTGGTGATTAATTTTTAATGATTCCAATCACTTTAAACTAATTGCAGTGAGATCAATTTTTGTAAATTAATTTACTAAAAAGATATATTTAAAAAATAATTGGGACAATTAAAAAAAAAAAAACCCAAGACTTTAGTCTTATAACAAAATAAATTCCGGCTTTTCAATTTTATCAATTTAAATCATAATATTTTGATTAGTTTTAACTTAAACTATTTGTCTATTTTTATTATATAAATTCAAAGAAAAATGAGTATATTAGTTATTAAACTCAATGTAGATATATATAAAATGTCTACAATACTTTTTATTTATTTGTTGAGTTTTATGATTAAAATACCTATTATTTTATTGATTTTACTTAACGAAATAGACAGATAGCTCAAATTGAAAATAAATAAAAAATTTAGGATGTAAATTGATAAAACTAAAAATATAGAAATCATTTTATTACAAAATTCAAAATCTGAGTTTTTTTTTTAATTTTTCTAAAATAATTTGAATAAGCTTTTTAATTAGTGAGGTCAATTTCGAAATAAAACTTAAATTCTAATATTTTGATTAGTTTTTAATTTAAATCATTTATCTATTTTCGTTAATTAAAATTAAAAAAATAATATTTTAATCATTAAACTCAATGTAAATATATATAAAATGTTCGAAATATCATTTTTTATTGAGTGTTATGATTAAAAGACCTATGATTTTATTGATTTTACTTAACGAAAATAGACAAATAATTTAAATAAAAAACAAATAAAAAATTTAATATTTAAATTGATAAAAATAAAAATATAGGATTTATTTTATTATAACCTTTTTTTTTTATTGTAATTTCTCCAAAATAATTTTAATAGGCTTTTAATTAGGGAGGTCAATTCAACCCGCAACAATCCATGGACCAAGTGCTGTGGGCCATGACAATACGCTATCCCTAGCTTTAAATGAAAAAAATAATTTAAAAGAAAAAAAGGGTAAATTACACTTACTTCTCTGAGGTTTACTATAATTGCAAATATGTTTCCTATAGTTTTAATAATTATACTGACTCCTTTATTTTCCAAAATAATACCAAGATTATGGAGTAAGGATCCTCTAAAGTGATTTTTCCCTAAAGTTTCCTATAGTGTTACATTGTGTGGTTGAGATTTACTGGCAAGTCACATCAATTAGTCTGATGTGACTTACCAGTAAATCTCAACCACACAATGTAGCACTCTAGAAAACTTTAGGAAAATTTTACTCTAGAGGATCCTTGGTGAAGATTATGCTCTCTCGTTAAACGGGCTCAAACGATGTTAACTTGCTTGTGGAAATTACCATAGTACCCTTCAATCACATTGAAGATAAAAATAAACTTAACCTTCCCATTCTTGTTTCATAGCTTTCATGAATCAGATACAAGAAAGGGAAAGGAAAGAAAGAGCCAAAACATAATGAAAAAAGGTTTGTATTTCCTTATTCACTTTGTTCATTACTTGTAGTGAATAAAAAACAAATCATTATATGCTTATAATTATCAATATAAAAAAATGCAAAAGTCAATTGATAAAATTTTAACTCCCAACTAATGTAAATTCTCAAAATCAAAAAAAAAAAAAAAAAGTGCTTTCAAATATTTTTCTTTTCAAAGGTTAATGATGGTTTTATTTAAAATACAATTTGTATTTTTTTTTAGTGAATCAAATATGAAAATAAACATTATGATGGAATAATCACTTTATTTCATTGTGATAGGCATGGCCTGGGGGGCCCAACCCATGGCCCAAGAGGGCCCAACCCACGGTTGTCTTGAGTTGCCCAAATAGTCCCTTGGTTAAAGCCCAACAGATGAAGCTGAATAGCAGGCCTAGTGGGGAACCTGCACTGGTCCAGGCCTAGTGGCATTTGAATATATGTTAGGTAGAGAGTTAGCCACGTAGCAGATAAAGATCCTGTAGAGTTATTGAACCCACACATCAGGCATGGCCTGAGAAGGCCCAACCCACGACCCAAGAGGGCCTAACCCACAGTTGTCTTGAGTTGCCCAAATAGTCATTTGGTTAAAGCCTAAAAGATAAAGCCTAACAGCAGGCCTAGTGGGGAACCTGCACTGGTCCAGACCCAATGGCATTTGAACATGTGTCAGGTAGAGAGTTAGCCACGTGTCAAACAAAGATCATGTAGAATTATTGAACCCACACATCAGGTATTAAATGAGGTTGTAATGCAACAAAACCTCTCGCTCAAGGGCATGGTGAAACCACCGTGGCCGTCATCAAATAGACTATAGGCTTTTGGCTAATGAGACAGCTCGAATGGACAAGGAAATGATTAGTAAGAGATATAAAGAAGTTTCTGAAGAATGTTTGGTAACAAGTATCTCTCTCTCTCTCTCTCTCTCTCTCTCTCTCAACTCCTAACTTTCTCTTTAAGTTATTATTAGCTGATCACTTTTCCATCTAACTTGATCGTCGGAGAGTCTACGGGAAGGAACCACCCCATTTCGGAACCTTTCCACTGGACTTGTTGCAGGTTTCGCTAGGAGGACAAAGGTCAGTTGGCCCGTGGACAGTGGCAGAGTCAGGAAATTAAGTTAAAGGGAACACTTATTAATTATAATTTTTTATTTAAAAAAAAAAATCATGAGCAACATTAAGATAATAATAATTTTATGAGATAAATTTAAACATAAAAAATTACATATTTATTATTAATAAGAACAAATCAAAATTCTATAATAGTGTGGAATAGCTCGGTGTGGGATGGTGATGTAAGTTTGCAATTTTAGCACAAAAAATTATTAATCAAAATTCCTAATTTTAAAAAATAAAAACACATCATTTATATCACAAATTATTATAAAATCTATTTAATTTTTATTTGACAGAAAAACATTAAAGAGATGACATTGCTTATAAATGATATGTTTTGAATGAAAATTATTAAACAGTTTTATATGGCATTGCTTACGTGATGCTCAAAGTATAGAAAATCACAAATCACAATAAGTGGTATGTCAACTACTTGAAAATAATGAGTTTATTATATTCAATCTATAATATTTTTCGCTACACTATTGATTTAAACTACTATATAAATAATACCACATAGTATTCCCAAAGTATCAAATAATTACTTGTGGTGAACAATACAATAAACCCTTAGCCAAAGAATATGTTAAGAAAAAAAGAGAATACATTTTATACATGACAATAATAAAAAAATTAAAAAAAAGTCTTCAAAACTAAAGGGGGCACGTGACCCCCCTGGCCCTTTTGTGCCTTTGCCCCTACCCGCGGAGTACTTGGATCAATCTTTTTTTTTTGAACGGCAAAGAAAGAGACTTCATTGATGAAAATGTAGTACGAGGTACAAAACAAATTACACCAATAAAGAGAAAAAGAGGTGGGGTGCAGGAGCATCACAATGAGTTAAAACATCCCAACGAGGTTGGCACGAAAATAACCCATCCTATCATTTGCAAGCACCCCTAAGTTGGTGAGGAACCAACAAAAGGAACAGACCAAACCAGTAAAACAGATCAATACACCAGCAAAACAGATCAGCTTGCATACTCAGATCAATACACCAGCAGCAATTAGAACAAAAACACCAGCAGCTATTAGGACAGATCAGAACAGATCACAGCAGCCATTAGAGCAGATCACTTGCAGCCATCAGAGCAGATCAGAAACTTGCATACTCAGCCTAAGGATTGAACACCAGCAGCTTGCATACTCAGATCAAAACAACCCAGCAGGTGACATAACACCAGCAGCAACCTTTAAATTAGAACAGGTCTTGCGTACTCTTTCTCTATCAAATCAGATCAGTATACACCCAGCATCACAAAGCAACACAACACACAGCATCACAAAGAATAGTAGCCCATATCAATTCGCACCCTTCCACCATAGAGCAACCATTTGACAGTAGCAGATCCACTTGAACAGCAGCTCCAGCTCTAACAGATAGAGTAGATAAATAGCAGATAAGAGCAGCCCATATCAATTCATACCTGTACGGGGAAGAAATAATTCTCCTCGTATAATCCTGTTGACTAAGTCCACGCTTCTCCGTACGACGTCGCTTTGTCACCTGAAAACACAAACGTGAGCTAGCCGGCGGGTGTGTGCCGGAAACCTCTCCGATGCCTAAGTCAGAAAACTTGACAAATAGACAAAGCTCAATGTATTCAGGAAGCAAAATTGTATGTTGTGTTATGTTACCTCCTCCAAGGTGATGCTTGTGAGCTTTTATAGGTTTCGAGTGGCACAATCCTAGTAGGACTTTTATTTCTCCATGCAGAGTCCTCCTAGGATTCATACTCTTAAAGAATAATGCTTATCCTTTTACACCCCCCCACTGCTTAAACCAAGTGGGATGGTTTTTACTATGGCTGAACTATCACATGACCGAAATAATACTGGCTATGCCGAGCCACAGAGTAGGCCGAACTATCCTTAGCTCGGTTTTCTCCATCCACTCCTTATCTCGGTTCTCTCTTGTTCAACCATGGTGTGTTTAGACCGAACTACCGAGTAACAAGGTTTTGACCGTTCTAACCATACTACGTCGTGACCGGACTAACTCTGAGACCGGCCTAACTCCAAGTTGCCTCCGGACTGGAGTAACTTTACATCATTTTGGACCGAAGTAACTTTACCTTTCTTGGGCCGGAGTAACATTACGGCTTTTTTACACAGTCTTTCGTATTTTGGGCCACAAAGTCCATCTCACAGCTCGGCCCAATTTTCACCAAAAATTACTCTCTCAATTGCCCCTTAATTCCATCTGCACAGCATGATTGGGATTACCAGTCTACTAGCCGAGCTGGATTTTTTAAGTTTTTCCAGCCGAGCTAAAAACCCTTTAGCCTCTCCAGCCGAGCTAAAAACTCCTAAGCCTTTTAAGCTGAGCTAATTTTACTCTGGGCTCTGTTTTGTCTGGTCAAAACGTCTCGTCAATCATGACTGTAACGCTTCCCTTTCCAAAGACACGTGGCGGGCTCTGACAGGCTGGGGCAGCTGTCATGCCGCCCTTGTACTACGAAATTTTTGAACAGTCCCGCCCTTTTGCCTTTCATCCTTTACACAAAACAACCCTTTCATTTTTGAATCTTTTACGTTATTCCTTATTTCTTCTCTCCCTTGTTCCTAAGCCCTGAGTTTGAGCTTGCTGTGTTCGTGTCCTTCATTGCTGCCATTGCTGTCACTTGTGGTGTGTTGGGTGTGGAACCAAATATATTAATCTATTGATTTCTAAAGGGTTGCCACTTTCTGGGTTTGAGTGTAGGAGTTAATTAAGGAATTACTTTGTGCTTTTGACTTTTACACTTTTGATCTTGTTTTTAAGACGAATTAAGAAGAGGAGAAAAGGGAATTTGAGGGATTCGAAATTTTGGAAAATATTCGGCTAATTCCCGGTGACTGAATTCTTTTTATGTGAAGTCTTCGGGTAGGTTTCATCATCTTGTTTCCATACAGAATCCTGCAATTTACTTGATGATATTAGCTTTATGACGCAATCAAAATTGGGAGCAACTTTGGGTTGTGATGTAAACTAGCATGATTCACTCCGAAAGATTTTTTCATTTTTGCTACATTTTGTGGTTGGTATTTCATTATAAAACTGCTATAGTATTAATTTTTTTATTGGGTAATTCATTAGAGACATTCTTTATTGTATATTTACACGAAATTTACATATAGTTCCAATAATTTATTTATTTTTTTCATCTAACAGTTTCCTTATTAACAATGCATCCTGTTCTCAGGTCTTATCTTCCTGCCGCAAGGATCTTTCTTCTTTTCTGAAGGATTGGCCTTCCGCAATTTGCCGAGCAATGCAAAACCTTCGAGCTTCTTTTTTTTATGGATATAGAATAAAATGGGGATCCTTGGACGCAGGTTTGTGACTTCGGTTGATTTTATTGCTGTATTGAGCTCAATTTATTGATGTTATTTGTAATAGCAACTATATTGTTGTCTGCAGTGCAATTGTTACAAAGCCAAATGAGTCTGTGAGGCTTATTGTAACGACTTTTATTGGAGTTGTTTTTGGCTTCCTGATAGGAGCATCATTTCTAACACTTCCATTAGCGAAGGTGCACAAAGTATTCTTTTTCCTGTCTTTGTCTATAATTCCTCTTTGCTTCTTGTTAATTTTATTTGTTTTATTCAGATTACATGATGAATATTTTCTTTTTGCATCCAAATTTGGCAGTTGAATGTCCCTTCCAGCCTTCTTCTTCCTTCAATAAATCTTTCCTATAATGAGGACAAAAATTCAACATTTTTGAATGCTTGGTTGTGACTTGACATTTTCTACATTATCTTGGTATTCGGTTGTGATTGGATTTTGAATATGTTTGTGTGGTATAAATTGAATTGATGAAGTGTAAGGTTTATATATGAGATAAATTTGAGTTATTAATTTTATAGGTAAATTTTGGATTTCTAGTATTGTTGATTTGAGATATGCATAAATTTGGAATTCATGATCAATAAAACTTGTATTATTGTAAATTTTATGCCGCACAAATTTAATGACTGTCTCTGAATGGGTATGTTAATTGATCAACATTTTTAAAGACATTAATTCTTTTATAAAATAATATATAATTGTGTATTCGATCAAATTATTCATTTATTTGAGGATATAGAACCTTTGTTGTTAATTGGATATGTTTTTACTATGGTATTTTTGGAAGCTAAGATTATTACTCGATGCTGAGATGTTTTGGAAACTTTCAGATTACCAAAGAAAGATAACATATGAAACTTATGATTGGCAAGTGGGGATGTAGCTCAAATGGTATGCGCTTGCTTTGCATGCTCCAAAATTTTACTTTTATTCTTTTGTAGTTTTGTTTCTAGCTTTACGGGTTGACCAAATTAAACACATCTTATGCTGAGAGTTGGGAGATCGTCACTTTGTTTCTCGTCCTCAATGAAGCTTTCAATTCCAGAATTAAACTATTTGATTTTTGCTGAAACGTAATCCTTCCATCCATCTCATTGCACGTTCAATTCATTTTTCCATTCAACTTTGTTTAGCTTGGAAAATAAAAAACAAGTATTTTTTGAGAAGTGACTATTGTTTAATTTTACTTTTTTGAATTTTGCAAGTGAAATTCAAAATTTCTTTTATATTGGATTTTGGGCAATGTAAATGATGAAGTTTAATCCAAAAAAAAAAAAGAAAAAAGAACTCATATCAAAAGTAGTACAAAATCTTATCATAACAACCGAATGGAAAGAAGTTTGGTTTGATGAAGATGTAATAAAAAAAAACAATTGACAGTATGTTAAGACAAATAGAATCGTTAGTATTTATTCTGTCCATCTAATCACTTTATGTCAAATAGAGAATATTTATTTATTTCCCAACTCAATCCAAAAAATTGAATTTTGATTTTTTTTTCCTGATTTTTTAGATAACCAAATAAAAGTTTTAAAATTTTTTAAAAATTGAAGTCAGAATTTAAGAATCAAACATGGTGATTAGTTTTTGTTACAGTATTAAAATTTATAATTTTTTTTGTATGTGATGCTATAGTAGTTAAATTTTTATTTTTGTATTTGAGTTAGATGTTTAATTATCCATGTGGGATTTGATGACTAACAAAAAAAATGTTGTATTTGATGCTATAGTAGTTAAATTTTTCTGTTTTTTTTGTAATTAACATTAACACATAATTATATTGTCATTAATTATTTTTATTTTTATTTTTCAGATATTTCCCATGTAGGAGTGTGCTTCTTGTGGAATGCATGCATGTGGAGAATGTGGCTAACTTTTATTTTTGTTATCTACGAAGAATGATGAGAAAAATATTTAATTTTGGTTTATGTTATTTTGAATTATGAACAAAATCATGTATTTAAACATTATATATGTATTATGGAACATTATGTAGTGGAATAATTTTGTTGATGTGTAATTATGAATGGAAGGATATTTTATTATTGAAGAAATTGTTAATTTTATACAAGAATTTTTATATTATTATGCAATTATTATGAAGAAATTTTAATATTTTTAATAATTTTATCGCATGATGTTTTTTTTTCTTTTTTGTGACGGCACTACATCGTCGCAAAAAATAAAAAATTTTAATATTTTTATTGATAAGTACCACTATCAGTTCAAACCCAAGAAGCGGTGGTGGCCCTTCCTACACAACAACCGTCCTCATCCCGCCGAACCAAGCGAGCCCGGACTGCCGAAACTGAACAAAACTTGGTTGATGAAGACGAAGCTGCTGTTCCACCGAGCCTGCCACCGAGCCCCCAATCCGAGCCTACCGACCCAACTACCACCATCTGGGCACCGAAGCTAACCTTCAACGACCGAGATATCAGAGATTCTGATTCGGTTGTTGCTGACAAAGATCATCAATTGGCCTTCAACCTGGCCAAGAGTGTGTGCCTCCCCAAAGATATGGCGGTAAAATAGTGCCGTCGCAAAAAGTCAAGAAATTTCAAACATTATTAGCGACTGCAAAGTGTCGTCGCAAAAGGCAAAAATGCCGTCGTAAAACATTAGCGACGACACTGTGCCGTCGCAAAAACTCTTTTGCAACGCCCCCAGTTGCGATCTTGTCGTTGCAAAAAGTCATTTGTTGTCGCAAAAAAGTTTTTTGCGACGGCATTAGGAGTATTAGCGACGGTATTTTGCCGTCTCAAAAATCTGAAATTTTAGTAGTGTTAGTATACTTTTCCTAAGGCCTATTTTGGCAATTAGGTTAAAAGCCAATATTTTGGCTCGTTTAGATCACATCATTTTTCTATTTTTTTACATATTTTTTTTTCAAAAAAAAAAAGCGAAAAAAAATCAAATAGTCAGTTTTAAATCTACTTTGTTTTGGAAAATAGGTTAAAAAAAAGTGTTGACTTTTTTTAAAAAAAGTGTAAAAAACTAGAGATGTGATATGATTCAAAAAAACTAAAAAGTACTTACCAAAACAAAAAAAAAAAAAAAAAAAAAAAAAGCTAAAAAGCCAAAAACCTAGCTTTTAGCTAAGTTTCCAAATCAATGGGATAACGTGGTGGATATGATGTTACAACTAAAAACTTCTTAGTGTACTTTTTTAAAATGTGACGATGTGGTGGGTATGGGGTGATATTCTAAAAAATACTGAACTTTTTAGTGTACTTTTTCCAAATATAACATGTCTCCGATATGGCGGGTATGATGTAACACTTTAAAAAAACATGTGATACTCCAAAAGAACTAAAAACTCCTTAATGTATTTTTTTCAAATGTGACAACGTGGCGGATATGATGTAACACAAAAAAAAAAAAAAAAAAAAAATTAAAACCTCATTAGTGTACTTTTTCCAAATGTGACACTCCATTGTAGTGGGCAAATGAGTCATTATATATCCAAAAAGACTAAATTGATCATAAGAAAAAATTTGGGACTATATGGATCACAAATTCAAAATATGAGACTTATTAGTCAATCTCCCATAATAATATTACGGTTGGGTTTCTCTCAAATTTAAATTTGAGCTTGACTGTTGTCATGTTTAGAATTGTAGGGCCTACCATGGATCCCGATAATCAAGGCCGTTTATTTTGTAAGGTTTTCTATGTATATCATTCATAAATAAAAAAATTAAGTCAATTTAGATAATCGTAATCTCTTCATTTTGTCACATTTGTTTTAAAAAAATAGATAGTCTATTTTCAAAAACAAACTTGTACTTGCCTTTTTTTTTTCTTTTTTCTTTTTTTAAGACACACAATAAACTGGAAATGTTACAATTATTAAACAAAACTCCACAAAATAAATGGTTTTGATCATCAAAATAGGACCCGTAGGCTCCCAATGAGGCCAAACATAACAGTCAAATTTAAATCTAAACTTAAAAGAAACTCAACCCATAATATTAATACTTTATTAAGGCAGGTAAATTATGAAAGAACTTTTTTATAATGATAATTATAATAATACATAATTTTTATTTTTTTATTCTTTATAGATAAGGGGTAATTACATCCCAGTGATATCAAGAAAAAATAAATAAATTTATAAAAAAATTTACACTTTTAATTATTAATATTTATAAAGTTTTTCACTGATTTGCACTAATGTAATATTTTCCCTATAAATAAATCACAAAATTCATAAACTATGTGCAAATAAAACAATTTAAAAATAAATAAAATAATAATGATGAACAATCAAAGTTGTGTCATTTTATATATTTTTTCCCCCTCCACACGTAGAACACACAATTTCGTTAGTTTTGATAGACTATTAATTAAAAAGATAAGGGTTTGAGTCACGGCTGTGGTTGAAAGATTTTAATCAATTTTATTTATTATTTAGGACTTTCAAGTAAGTTCGTTGACAAATCTCTTCCATATGTGTTGTGTGAGTATGATAAGGTTAATGGAAAAAAAATCATTCAATATGTCTGTATTTACAAATGAAGGAATTTTGAGGGTTTAGGGATTTTTGTTTGAGTAATTTTTAACTAATCAGTTTGGATAATCGGTGTCATAGAGCAAGGATCCTCTAGAGTTTTTTTTTCCCTAAAGTTTCCTAGAGTGGTGTGTTGTATGGTTGAGATTTAATGACAAGTCACATCAATTTTTTAGGATTAAATCTTACCCATACAATACATCACTTTAAGAAACTTTAGGAAAAAAAACTATCCCTGGTGTATGTATGTGCATGTATCTGTGATATATGTATGTATTTCTATTTTTGACAAATTGATTTAGGGCTTGTGATAATTAGTTTGATTGTTTGGATAGTTTTTACATCGACAACGAGATCCGACCACCGATGTCCTCCGCCCTCCTCTGTCCTCTTGCGACCAACGATCACCGATCTTCTCTCGCCCTCTCTTCTATGTCTCGCGACCACCATCCTCCGCATTGAAGATTGAAAGCCCAAGCAGAGTTTAGAACAAAACAGAGTATAGCAGAGTTTTCAAACTGTGAACTTTTCTATCATTGAACTGTTATTGCTTACTACCTGTGAACACTTCAACAGTCTTTCTAAAGTTCTATGTGTTAGTATCTCTGTTTGGTTAACACTCTGTCCGGATGGGGGGGTTTGGTTTGAGAATTGGAAATCTTTTGTTTAGATAGTTAAGTAAGGTGATAGATGGTGAGAAATGGACTGATTAATCGGCGGATCAATCTTACCATCCACTATCAAGAGGTCCAATTGGACTTGATCCTAAAAATTATATGCATTTAAGAAATTTTGAATTTGAGATCATAATGAAAACTACTTGTCAAAGGCCCAAGTCTTTACAACCAGGTCAAACAGTTTGCAATACTACTAATGATAGACATGTGCAAACATTCCAAAATAACCACAAAGTTCAAGCATAGACCAAAGAAAGAAAGGGAGAAAAAAAATAAAATAAAATAAAAAGCCATGAAATCATGCAGAAAAGATAATTGTTACCTTGTTAATTGCAAAACGAAGAAATCTGTAACTTCTTCTGAGGGGTTGGAAATGTTTGATGGAGAATAAACAAACCCCAAAAGAACTAAAAGAAAAGATGAGAGGAATTGTGTGACAAAAGGGTAAGTTGAAATTGTGAGGCAAAGGTTACGAAGGTGAGGGGAAGAATCCTCAAGTTGTTTGGTTTATAGGTTGTTAATGAGTCTTTTTTATATTTTTTATTTGGTCAATTATTAATAAGAGAATATTTAAAAATATAAAAATAACTATATTTGATTAATTATAATCTAACAACTAACTTAATAAAGACGCCTCATAAACCCAACAACCAACTCAACAAAAAAACCAACACATCATTAGGAGTAGGGGAGTGCATGGTGTGGGTTGGTGCGGTTCAAGAGTAAAATAGAAATGTATGACGGGTGGCGGATTGATAAAAATGTGATTAAAAATTGTCATTTTCTTTATCAAAAAACAGCGGTTCCATTGGCAAATAATGGCGGTTTCAACTTGATGGTTCGGGCGGATGGGCGGTTTATAAAAAAACATAATTTAAATTACAAAATTTGAATTAAAGAGTTAAAATATCTAATTTATATATTAACAAAAATAGTCAAAATTAAAATAGATGTTCATTCATGTAATCTAACATTAACATTGACAAACTAGTAAACTAAAAGTTAATCTAATCATCAAACTCAACTATAATTTCAAGAATAAGAATCAAGTCTAACCTCAAGAACTAGTACCAGTAGTTGATTCTGCAGTTGGGACTTGGATTGGTGTAGGAGGGTTGCCACCGTCAAAACAACTATTACTTGTATTTCCCTCGTCCATTATCTAGTACAAAATAAAAAAAATTTACAATGATGATAAGTAGAAATATTTAAACTGACAAAGAATGTTTCAAATTAATTTTTAGCAATATTATGGATTGTGTTTTTAAAATATTATGGACTTGGACTGAATTGTGTTTTTGCTCTCTAAGCAGTTGATTTAATTATTTGTCTAACAGTAATTGAATGAGGGTAACATAAATTCTAGAGCTAATCCACATAAATGTCAAACTTCAGGGATTATAAGCTCTTTCCTCCATTTATTGACTAAAATCATTACTAATCCATGGCAAATCTTTCCTACAAAGAACAAGGCTCAACCCATGTACTTGTGCATTCTCCTCCTCCTGTGCCATCACAACACTTGCAGCCCATAGTGAATCTTCTCTCTCTCGTTTTAAAAAACTCTCTCTCTAAAAAACCTCATTCTCGGGCCTCACCGCTGGCCAGTTGGCCGCCGCCGCCTTTGGCCATGGTGGTTGGCTGGCCTAGCTTCTCTTCTTGTGTTTGATGCTCTTTTCTTCTAATAATCTTGAGCCCCCATTTGTTTTCTAGTTTTCTCCTTTTCAGATCTAATCTCTAGATTTGATTAGGATGCTGTTGTTTAGGAAGTTTGTTTTTCACAGTGTTGATAGGTGGTTTTGGTGGGTTCTTTCTTCGAATGAAGAGGTTCGGTGGTAGTGGTGTTTCGGCCATGGGTTCCGGTGTAGAGTGGTTGCGTTGACCATGGGTGGGTTGGTTCTGGAACTTTATTCGGGCACTTCTCTGCGAGCGGGAGTTTGAGGGGTGGAGGGTCCAGAGTTTAGGATCTTCATTCGAGCGCTCCATGTGTGTGGGAGTTTGAGGGGTGATTTCCGTTTCAACTCTATTGTGGTCAGAGTTTGCGGTCGGGAAAGAGGGAAATGGAGCCGGGTCTACAAAGAGGATCAACCAAGGGAGATGTTTGGGAGAGGAAAACCGTGGGAGAAGTGGAAAACTGGGTTTTCAAGGCTGAAGAAGAACCACAGGAGGCAGCAGCAGCAAAAGAGGAGGCACTTGTAGCAGTCCTGGAGTTGTAGCAGCAAGGATGTGGTGTAGCAGCAGGTGGGCATGAGTGTGGAGATGGCAGTGGGTCCTTGGGTGTGGGTTTTGGGAGTTGCAGCAGCATAAGCGTGGTGTAGCAGCAGGTGGGCATGAGTGTGGAGATGGCAGTGGGTCCTTGGGTGTGATCGGATGCATTGACTGCCCGGAGTTTGAATCAGAAAGGATGGGTGGTCGGTGGCTGTGTACGGATGGGTGGTTGGTCGGTGGCTGTGTTCAGATGGGTGGAGTGTGACCTTGGGTGCATTCAGTAGGTGTAGCCTTGGCTGTGTTCAGGCCAGGCGTGGGGCTCAAGAGTGTTGCAGTGGTTGAGTCTGAAGTGAGGGCTCTTGAGTGTTACAGTGTTTGGGGGGTGTACCTGGGGAGTGTTTCAGAGTTTTTTTCTTTTTCTCTTGTTTAGGTGGGGGCTCAAGAATATGGTTTATTTTATTTTATTGTTGCATTTTAAAATATAAAATCGTGAGGTTAAGGGGTTGGTTGTAAGATCGCGAGTAGCAGTAGTAGGAGAGTGAGGTTTACTCTTCGAATCTCTCTCATTGCGTTTTATTTTCTTGTACCTGTAAATTTCATGTTTTTAATGGAATTTTTCTTTGCCGATCAAAAAAAAAAAAATCTTTCCTACATAATGCACCATTTACAAGCTGCTAACAACTAAATAAAAAATGGCCAACAGCCAAAATTATTCATAAAACATCAAATCTAATTTAAAGAAAAAATTCATGACTTTTTTGACTTCATGCAAAGGAAAATAAGGGTTTGAACTCAATTCTAATCTAAGATTCTGTTCAGGCCCAGGGCTCAGAAAAAGCTTAAGAAAATAAATAATTTTCACCCAGAAACTATTGAAAAAATTATGAAAAGCAAAATTAGTAGGTAATGGACCTGAAAATTATTCTTTATTTCTAAACTGAACAAAGAATAATTGGAAGAAGAGCACCTTCTTCTAAGGTTCCCTCACCCACATGAAGGTGGGTTTGGGTCCAAAAACAAACACTTTACGCAAACAGAGCCTAGTGCCCCAGATTGATTATCCCAACAAGAAGCTGCCTTTTCTGCATTTTAAATTTAATGGACATGTTACTTGCTGCTCATATTCATTTCAAGAAGATGCCTTTTCTACATTTAGGTTGCACTCCCAAAACACACATTTTGACCATGTGTGTCCACATCTCACAATAGGTCAACAAGAGGATATCCAAGCTCACAACAGAACCAACAGAAGAAAAAGAGAGAGCAGAGAGAAAGAGAGAGAGAGAGAGAGAAAAAAGAGCCATGTACCGACGAGCAGAGAGCAACGGCCGTGAGTGGACAGCAGCGACGGCAAGGCGAGGGCAGTGCCGATCGACAAGGTAAGGAGGAGGAACAAGAACAGAGAGCAGCAGCGATGATGAATGAGATGAGATGTTTGGGTATTAATTAGGTTTGATTAAGAAATTATTGTATATGTGTGTGTGTGAGCGTATTGTATGTACATTTGGTGTGAGTATATGAAGGGTCTCCATGGATACCCACAGGGTAGGTTATCCATTGCCATCCCTATTTTCAAACCACCACCCGCGCCAACCCGTCACTGCTGGAAGCTTAACCTGGCTCCAGAAATGAAAAAATACGTGGTTCGGTGCGATTCAGAGCGGTTTTGCCGATATTTCTGCACAGTCTAATTAGGAGGCTAATATAAATTATGCCGTGTATTTGATCTTCAATATTATGATTGTAACTTATTAAGTTTTATTATAATATTATGCTAGCATAATACCAGTGCCATGTACGAATTAAAATAAATAATTAGAAATTATGTTTAAAATTAAATTATAACAAAAACTTTACTTATAATATAAAAGAAAATTTATTTAACATTAATTAGTTCTCATATAATAATTATATTTATGATAAAATATAAATATATTTCGTTTTGATGAATTTCGTAATTTTAGTTTTTCAATTTACCAATTATCTCATATCTATTATGTAAAATCAATTATCTTATCTATTTTGTAAAATTTAATCAATCAAAATTGAAGAATAAAAAAAATAGAAAAAAAAAATAGAATATCAGCAACTCCAATCTTCAATCCACTCCTTAAATAAGATTTCGATGATTTCGATCTAGCTAGGTTGCTAGGTATAACCTCTAAAACAATCTCATTAAATATTAGTTAATTATATTTACTAATTTTTCAGAGGTTAGACCAATTGAACATTTTGCAAATCCTAAAGTCATTTTCTTAATTTGATCACTACTATAGATCATTTTTAATTTTTTTATATTTTTTAATTGTTTTATATTAAAAAAATTTAAAACTAATATACTAAACAAATAAATTAAACTGAATATGTATATAAAACAACTTAACTCTAGCCCATAGGCCTATGTTTTTTATTGTATATTTGATTGAAATTGTGTTAGACCATTTTAATGGCCAATACGTAAAACTCGATATTTATTCAGTGGGTAACTTCAGTCGGAATGACTACTCGGCTTATAGTTAGCATAATTCAAATAAAAGGTAATACATGTACTATATGTGAATTTATAATTTTTTTTCTCATTTGTTAATAAATTTATGCATAATCCACATTTTAAATAAGAATTTTATAAATTTTTAAGAGTTAATCACAAACTTTTTAAAAAAATGGACATGATACATTATAAATATGTATGAAATAACTTTATTAATAAACTATTTTTATTAAAAAATTCTATATTTAATTAAATAGTTCTTTTAGCATTTGAAAATTTAATATTTATTAATAAATTTAATATTTTCAAATGCTCCAAGCATTTTTCACATTTAATATTTATGAATAAATTTATGTAATCTAAAATTTTTGCACTTTATTAAAACTTTTAGCATTACAGAATCAATAATTAAGTTTTATCAAATATGCTCTAAATTTAATCATCAACCCATTTTTTAAACAAAATTTTCTCATTCAAAATTTTGGCGAATATTTATTTAGGAAAACCATCCACATGTTAGTGCAACATCTTCAGGGTCATTATTAAACTTATGTAACATAGGCTCTAATCTAAATGCACATTGCATTTCTTAAATTTTGTTTAATGTTTGGCATGACCCATATAATAGTTATAAATTGTAAGTATAATTTTTAAATTATTAACTTAAAATAAGTTGTAAATTTATTTGGTGCAGTTTATCTTTCGATAATCTATATAACATTTTTATTGTGTAAATATGTATAATACCTCAAAAGTTATTACTAAGACGAAAGATATGAGACTCTTATATTTATATGTATTTAAGGGTTTCAAATAAGTTTTTTTTAAAAAAGTTACAAATTATAGTTTAAAAAACCTCTATTTTTTAGCCAAATAAGCAATAAAAATATCAAATAAATTATAAGTTAAAATTACAACTAAATAAACTTAGTCACGCGGTATAATATAGGGCAAATTACATATACCTTCCTTGAGGTGTGGCTAAATTATAGATACCCCTGAGGATTCGGAAATTACATCCCGCCCCCTATGGTTTGTATTTTCATAACAATTTGCCTCTTGAGGTTTAAATTTCATAACAAATTACCCCCTCATTTGTTATGCAAATATAGGATTCAGGGGGGAATTTGTAATTTCTCAAACCTTAGGGGGGTATTTATAATTTAGCCAAACCTCGAGGGGGTATATGTAATTTGCCCTATAATATAATATAAAAATATAATAAGTATAACATTATTCAAGAAAAAATGCACCAACTATAAAATCCAAAAATTAAAAGCAAACCTTATAAAAATTTTGAGCTATGAAATCATGAAAATTACAAAATATAAATGCATAAGCAATATTATAACCATATGCATTCTCTAGAAGAAGAAGAAACTTACAATGAAAATTTGTTACTGGCTATATTGTGAATTGTAAACAAAGTATAACGCAGCGGAAAAAATATTATGGTCATACCATTCAAACAGAGTCTGAATTGAAGGATCTCGTGGGTAAGTCACGTGCTTCCTGAATCTGGTCAATCAACCCAGCAATGGGGTGATATTACAATAGTGAATATCACCCACACAAACCACAATGCAAATGGCTTTGATCATTGTTTTTGGAAGAGAGTTAGTACATGGGAAAAAACTCAAACATACGTTATTTTTCACTTAATCACCCATATCCCATATATCAGATATATAATCTATTTATCTCATTTATCCATATTTGTTATATGAGATAATATCTGATATCTATATCATCTATCCATATCATGATATGATAGATATATATCCTGAGTGGCTATCCAAATAGGTTTGAATTCAAATTCAAAACCCATTTGGATAAGGTTCAAAAGGTTCTAAGGGTCATGCCACATGGACGCCCAATTTCTAACATCTCCCACTCGGACATGAGTTGGCATGACACTACCTGTCACGCCCCCAAACCGCCCCTAGTAGTTTGGTGCCGTGATGGCCAGTAACCCGAGGTTACCGAAGGCCGACTTACACACGATCAGAGTATGAAATATGGGGCTTACAAGTGCGGAAGCAATATATACAAAAATCTGAGTAGTCCATAAGAGCCGTGCATAAGTCCAATGGAATGACATACATTTTTACAAAGTCTTAAAGTTAAATACAATAAGGAAATAAGATACAAAATACATCTTGACCAAAAGGCTTCTCAAGCCGACGTATACAAGTACACATGAAACATAAGCTAAGAAGCATGATCTTCAAGATGGTACAAAATGCAATCCCAAAACAGGTCGGCAATGCACCCAAAAACATGTCGGCATTACGTCTAGGCCTCATTGCCTTCTTGTTCATCACCTACATATATATAGAGAGGGTGAGCTTGGATACTCAGTGAATGATATTAGAAATAAAGGTTTTGCATGATTGATATCCAAGATTTCTTTCAAAACAATACATAGCATACTTTACAATCAAGGGGAAAATCAAGTTCATTGCCGGCCTTTCAAGTTCCTTGGATGTTAATAACATCTACACATTACCAGGGGTGATGGCATATCAAGACAAGAGTGCAGTTGCATTATAGTCCCCTGCAACTAAGGACTTTCAAGAAATGTCATCAAAACAAGATAGTGCTTAATATACAAGTAGGGATAGTCATTCATGCTAAATCAAATACTTTTCAAGACAAGGCAAAACAAGATTTATCAAAACAAGTGTAACATAGCTTTATTAAAAATACCACTCACATAGCTCTTCAAACGTCGGGATCGAGACAAGCCCAAATCCTACAAACACATGACAAAGCCTATTAAGAGAGAGATCATAAATAGTTATAATTGTTAATATAATTTTTAATTATACTAAAATAAGTTGTAATTTATTTTTGGTGCAGTATAGGCTTTTCGATAATCTATATAACATTTTTATTGTGTAAATATGCATAATCCTAAAGTTATTAGCTAAGACCGAAAGATAATGAGACTCTTATATTTATTGTATTAAGGGTTCAAATAAGTTTTTATTAAAAAAAGTCAAAGTTAATAGTTTAAAAAACTCTCTATTTTTGAGCCAAATAAGCAATAAAAATATCAATAAATTATAAGTTAATTACAACTAAATAACTTAGGTCACGCCGTATAATATGGCAAATTACATATACCTTCCTTGAGGTGTGGCCTAAATTATAGATACCCCTGAGGATTCGGAAATTAAATCCCGCCCTGCCTAAGGTTTGTATTTTCATACACAATTTGCCCATTGAGGTTTAATTTCATACAAATTACCCCCTCATTTGTTTGCAAATATAGGATTCAGGGGGAATTGTAATTCTCAAACTTAGGGGGTATTTATATTTACCAAACTCGAGGGGGTATATGTAATTTGCCCTATAATTAATATAAAAATTATAAAGTATAACATTATTCAAGAAAAAATGCACCACTATAAAATCAAAATTAAAACAAACCTTATAAAAATTTTGAGCTATGAAACATGAAATTACAAAATATAATGCATAAGCAATATTATAACATATGCATTCTCTAGAAGAAGAAGAAACTTACAATGAAATTTGTTATCTGGCTATATTGTGAATTGTAAACAAAGTAATAACGCAGCGGAAAAAATATTATGGTCATACAATTCAACAGAGTCTGAATTGAAGGATCTGTGGGTAAGTCACGTGCTTCCTGAATCTGGTCAATCAACCCAGCAATGGGGTGATATACAATAGTGAATATACCACACAAACCACAATGCAAATGGCTTTGATCATTGTTTTGGAAGAGAGTTAGTACATGGGAAAAAACTCAAACATACGTTATTTTTCACTTAATCACCATATCCTATATCAGATATATATCTATTTATCTCATTTATCCATATTTGTTATATGAGATAAATCTGATATCATATCATCTATCATATCATGATATGATAGATATATATCCTGAGTGGTTATCCAAATAGGTTGAATTCAAATTCAAAACCATTTGAATAAGTTCAAAAGGTTCTAAGGGTCATGCCACATGGAACGCCCAATTTCTAACATCTCCATCGGACATGAGTTGGCATGACACTACTGTAACGCCCCAAACCGCCCCTAGTAGTTTGGGCCGTGATGGCCAGTAACCCGAGTTACCGAAGGCCGACTTACACACGATCAGAGTATGAAATATGGGCTTACAAGTGCGGAAGCAATATATACAAAATCTGAGTAGTCCATAAGAGCCGTGCATAAGTCCAATGGAATGACATACATTTTTACAAAGTCTTAAAGTTAATACATATAAGGAATAAGATACAAAATACATCTGACCAAAAGGCTTCTCAGCGACGTATACAAGTACACATGAAACATAGCTAAGAAGCATGATCTTAAGATGGTACAAAATGCAATCCCAAAACAGGTCGCAATGCACCAAAAACATGTCGCATTACGTCTAGGCTCATTGCCTTCTTGTTCATCACCTACATATATATAGAGAGGGTGCTTGGATACCAGTGAATGATATTAGAAATAAAGGTTTTTGCATGATTGATATCCAGGGTCTCTTTCAAAACATACATAGCATACTTTACAATCAGGAAAAATCAAGTTCACGCGTCTTTCAAGTTCCTTGAGTTAATAACATCTACATATTACAAGGCGATGACATGTCAGAAAGAGTGCAGTTGCATTATAGTCCCTGGCACTAAGGACTTTCAAGACAGGAGTGCAGTTGCATTATAGTCCCTGCACTAAGACTTTCAAGACAAGAGTGCAGTTGCTAATAGTCCCCTGGCCTAGGTTTCAAGACAGAGTGCAGTTGCAATTATAGTCCCTGACACTAAGGACTTTCAAGACATTCATCAAAACAAGATATGCTTGATATACAAATAGAGATAGTCATTCATGCTAAATCAAATACTTTTCATCAAAACAA
>NW_021026333.1:529366-542075 GCF_004153795.1 Camellia sinensis
ATTGAATGCACTTTCAAACAAGTTCATATGCACTACCAATGATCTCGGAAAAACATGCTGGGCTTACATTAACCATGGTCTAGGCCGAAAAAGGTTCACACCTCCTTGGCGAGGTGTCCCCGAGGCCACATCAAGGAAAAGAGGTCGGAACTCTGGTTTCTGCTGATAACATGAAGAACATGATACGAAAACATGAAGAATATGAATGCTCATTACAACCGTTATTACAAAATCTGAGATTTATACTACGATTTGATAACATGGACCTGGGTACCCATACTTGAAGTTCTTACGAATAACACAAAAACATGATTCTCTAAGCAGCTTCCGGATCAAAACAAGACTTTTTCTTCAGAACGTATGAACATTATTTTCTCTTTCTAAATCAGTTTCAATTAGTGCATGACGTGCAACAAGTGTCTATGCAATCAGCTAGATAAACACAAGAAACAAGAGTAAGCCAAGATCTAACCTCAATATACGAATCTAATCTTGGATCTCTTGGAATCAAGCTTGAAGACTTACTTTTCAGTCTAAACTTCTCTTCCTCCTAGAGCTTACTCTCTCTAAAGCAAGGTTATGATACAAATGATAGTTTCTTTACCCAACGAGGCAAGACAAGATTTATCAAAACAAGTGTAACATAGCTTTATTAAAAATACCACTCACCCTAGTTCTTGGGACGTCGGGTCAAGGCAAAGGTCCCAAGTCCTACAACACATGGCAAAGCCTATTGAATGCACTTTCAAACAAGTTTCATATGTATACCAATGATCTCGGAAAAACATGCTGGGCACTAACCAGGTCTAGGCCGAGGTTCCACACCTCCTTGCCGAGGTGTGTCCCCGAGGGCCACATGCAAGGAAAAGAGGTCGGGAAACTCTGGGTTTCCCTCTGCTGATAAACATGAAGAACATGAGTACGAAAACATGAAGAATATGAATGCTCATTTACAACCCGTTATTACAAAATCTGAGATTTTCATACTACGAGTTTGAAAACATGGACCTGGGTACCCATACTTGAAGTTCTTACGAAAATAAACACAAAAACATGATTCTCTAAGCAAGCTTCCGGATCAAAACAAGACTTTTTCTTCAAGAACGTATGAACATTATTTTCTCTTTCTAAAATCAGTTTCAAATTAGTGCATGACGTGCAAAACAGGTTCGATCATGCAATGCAGCTAGATAAACACAAGGAACAACAAGAGTAAGCCAAGGATCTAACCTCAATATACGAATCTAATGCTTGGATCTCTTGGAATCAAGCTTGAAGACTTACTTTCTCAGTCTAAAACTTCCTCTTCCTCCTAGAGCTTCTCTCTCTAAAAGGCAAGGTTATGATACCAAATGATAGTTTCCCTTACCCAGTTCTGGGGTTAACCCTCAGCGGGGACACGTGGCGGCGACTGGTTGGGTTTTCCCTGAAAAAGTGGCTGACAGACCAGACAAAGCATGGCGAAAGGGTGTTCAACAAGTAAAGCGGTATGGGCTCTCTGACGAGGCAATGACATCGGCTAACAAAAGGGCTTCGGCAACTAAGGTGACAATGACCTCGGCTAGGAAGGACAACTCTTGACTAAGCTGTGCCACACCTTGGCCTAGATGTGCCACACCTCGGTCTAGGTCATACCACTCCAGGACGATATCACTTGGGTGCAAAGGTAACATCTCGGCCAATGCGTCAAAGCAAGGATGGAGGTCAACAAAGGGGTTCCAAGATACTTCTAGGCTGAGGATGACCTCGGCTCGGAATGGTCTAGGTGTAACGTAACCTAGGCTTGGCATAACATCGGCTAATCATAACTTAGGCAAGGCGTGACCTAGGTTTCACATCAAGGAGGGAGCAAGGCAAGCACACAACACTTAGACAAATCACAAAGGCATCAAAACAAGACATGGATCTCACTCACTCAAGCAGAACGAGTCACAAACATACACATGCAAGCTTAACGAGCCATAATCATACAGATGCTCATGAACATGATTAAGACGTAAAATGTGGGTTCCTACACTACCACGTCTCTATCTCAATCTCTCCAAAAAAGAACAATCTCATACTAGCCAATGCACCATGCGACTACTGAGAACACCTGCATGTGGGAGCTCTATACTAGAAACTCAAAATGAGCCAGCATAGAGACATCAACCCAAAAAGAATAGAAATAGTGTCTTATATACCCCAGACCCATCTAATTACACCGGTCCAAAAAACATCTCTAATCCCTCAAAAGAGCATGTTTGACCCTCTCAATTCTTGCAATATATTCACACTCAATTTGCCTCTCATACAGAGCGATGTGAGTTGCCGGCAGTGAATATACAACAGTGGTGTAATACTAGATGATTTTCCCTTTGCACTCATGCCATTTAGTTTAGGATTGACCGCTTTCCCAGTGATGTCCCCTAAGGCCGAATCATGCATGACCGCAGGCAACATACCAAGTAGCAGAACATCAACTCCTTACCTTATGACATAGTCAAAAGTCACAAAAGGGTACATAAATGAAAGTCATATCAATAATGACACGTAAGACTCACACGGTGAGGAAACAGGGATCCATTCTCTCACCTCATTACTCGGTCGCCAAGCACATATAGTATGAATACATGCTACGGTGGAGTAACTCTTCCATAAAGAGTGACGTCATACTCGATACACCGTATAGATATTAGTCTATTCGCTTTCTAGCACCTAACCCGAATTCTCTATTTGCTCACCTTCTAGGCACCAAATGAGATCTTGCATCTGGCTAATCATAACAGGCACAACATGGAAAGTGGGTACTAATATCCATGTTTGGTCCTTAACATGACCTCATCTTGGTTATAACCAAGGCGACATACATAGTGGATGATTTAAGCCTCTCTTGGCTCCAAATAGAAAATAAACCACTAGTCTCATCCTTGCTCGCTCCCAAGCGCCAAGGGCGATTGCTCGTGTGAGTGAGCTAATCTTGCCTGCTGACATCATCATCTGCTAATCATTATGAAGTGTCAACATCCCATCATCTCATAACAAATAAGTGATCAATTTTAAAAAAAAACACAACCACAGTCTGCGCAATTCTAGATTCCAAGCATAACCCTTATTAGCACCTCTTGCGATAAGCATATACAACAAAATCCACCATTTGCGCCTCATATGAAGTGGTTCAAGATCACTACCTCTTGCGCAATAACCTCTCTAAAGATATTTTGGTGACCAATTTGCGTTCATTCTTAATGCGCACAACTAGCACAGATGCGCCCAACTAGCGCATTGAATCTTACAAGGAGCAAATTAATATGCTTCTAATAAAGCATTTTATCCACAGTCTAATGAGCAAGGTCAATGTCTAAACAACTCAGTTAACCATTTATCAAAGATAAAACTTATCATGCCGAATACGCCCACATAGCGTACTTTAGGCTCCCACAACAAAGAAAAAGTCATTGAAGACAAACCGAGAATTTTCCTAAAACAGTCCCTAAGGATCGTACATCCGAGCATATAAATTACATCACCCATGTCCATCATATCTAAAATGGAGGACTGCCCACCCTAGGTGGCGACAACCTTATAAATTCCTGGCTCATAATGACTAAGTAAGGAAAAACTTCTTTTGGACCATTGATCATGCCTCAGTGGTCTTCATCGATTATCGTTTGCCTATCATGGCTTGACGAAATCTAAGAACCACTGTTTGGATAACTGCTTTAGGCTGTAAAAGATTTATTGGAACTAGCAACCTTTTTGCGCTCCTAACTTTTCACCATAAAAACATAAGGTAAATCCCTACGGATCTACTTATCCAATTCTCTAACGAGAAAGTTGGGTCACAATGTCTACAAATCAATGTTTCGAACTTATGTCAATCATAGCCTAAGTCAAAATGACCTCACTCCCCAGGAGGAAGTATTCTCATGGTCTACACTTTCCTCAATGGTGCGACTTTTCGGTATCTAGCGAGCCTTATGCCTCAACAATGATTATCCAAATTATGCATAAATTTAGAACAGTTTTGCGTCGTAATGGAAAGTCAACCAAATTATAGAAATGGCTAATCCTCAAAGACTTTGTCTTAAACTGCGCAACATTGATCCACTTTCTAAAAACAGGGGACTAGAGCCTTTGGCATTATCCTAGGCTCTTCATCATCTTGCGGAGCAATCATGAATGTTTCCCTCTCAATCACCCAGTGATGACGTGGAAAATTTTCACATTTGTTACCGTGCAACTAAGAATGTAGAGTATTCTTCTCTAATGGAGTAATCCATTAGTGGGCACATCGCTCCCACTGTCCCTAGGATATTGGAAATTTCTTTCGATTCTCAACTAGGCTACATAGAGCGCTATGCTTAGAATTCTCTATCTTATAGAGTTCCAAAAACTCTATTCACGTCACCTTTACTAATAAAACTTTATGTGACTTAGTTATACTACCACAAACCTGCTTACCTATATGCACATGACCCGGAGGGTTTGCATGACCGCATACAATAATGCGCCACACGACCCTTTGTGTTTACAAGACAGCATACAATAATGCGCTATAGAACCCTAGGTCTTAACTTCGCAATCTTATGAGAAGTAGAATAAAGATAAGCTGCTTAATGGTTACAGATCGCCCATAGATGGCTCTCTGCTAACCCATTACTCAAAATGGAGTGTAAAAACTGATATGGAGGGCACTTAGTTAGGGATATAGGCAACAAACTAGTGCAATTCCCAATTGGGAACATCTTGCGCATTATCCACCTAACATTAACAATATTTAAACTTCCTTATTCTACTGGAGGAGGCCATTGTGGTTGTTGAGTACTAGGGATAGATCAATTTTCTAAGCATCCATCTCTCTTCACAGAGTTTTTCTAAAATTAACTCAATAGATACTCGCCACCTTGGTCAAAACTAAAAAGCTTCGAAAGCTGTTATCTAATTGATTCAACCTCATATGTGCAATGTTCAAAAATCATCTCAAAACTTCTTGACATATGGGAGATCAAATAGTCTTGACTCAGATGCGTATCGTAATCTATAATATGTTAGGTCGAGATTGGGCTTAGCAACATACCTCACACATATCTAATTTCACAAATATTATGTGGACTAAATGCGCCATACAACATGACCTTCTTACGACTTTTCATATTTACTTGTGCGCACCCATTGCGAACAAAGTTACAATTCATATGAAGCAGCAAGATTGTCATAAGCGAGTGGGCCGAGAAGGCTACCAACCATCGTGTCATCATCTCATTAATTGTGATTAAGTATAAAATAAAGCCACTGGTCATGACCAATGTCATAAACTATTCCATCATCTTAATGGATGTGAGGTTTCGAAGCAAAAGTTTAAAGGGTTTACGGCCCAACTAGGTAATGATCACGACTAAGTCATATTTCACATAGATCATAAAAAGGATGTCATGGAGAATTAAGTCGCCTAAGTCAGACAAATTTAACTAGTAAGTGCTAAATCCCCTGCACCTCAAAGTCAATTTTATTCTCCATACACTTTACTGCATCTAGTTGAAAGATGACGATACTCCTCTTGCCATCTCTGTTTCTCGCTTCATAGTTACTTGCAATTAATGACTAAGGAGATTAGAAGGAGAGAATAAGCTATCAACTATGACAGCTCCTGAAGTATCTTAAGCGCGAATTAGGCCAAAGAGTCTAATTCAACACAATGTTCTTACAAGTGATGTGTCAAATTCTTAGAGTCATAACAACCTTGTCAGCCTTGACCTTTTCATTACTATGCTGCAACGTTTGTGCTTAGTGGTAAACGTTATTCAAAACGTTAGCCTAGCTAAGGAATCATACAAAGAAGCCCCTCCTCATGTCTCACACTCAAGTGTGGAAACAGTAAGCGTCCAGACTAAGACAAGTCGGCAATGCTAATAGATTTTGCAGCCACTAAGCGCTAATCTTTTCACTTAGTGTTAATAGATTTTGCAGCTTCTAAGCGCTAATCTTTTAACTTCACGTGATATTTCAACGCACACTATTATAGTGCATGAAATTTTGCTCCATCCATTCTCAATAATTGGGTAGAGAGCAAAATACTGCTCATACTGGCTACTTGTCTTACACTTGATGACTAATTTATTTAAGCTCGCATTTCTTGGATGACGTGACTCTTGAATGTTACTTCATCCAATGGTGTAACATTATTTACAAGTCAAATTACAAAGTCAATCCGCACAGCTCAATAGTCAAGATCATATCAGATCTATTGAGGGCTTACTAATTTCATAACTCCAAAACTCGCCAACCAAAACTACGTAGCATGCCGCTAACCATAGCGCACACATTAGTTTTTATTGTGCCAAACAAGGCAACAAAACCACAACAACTTTGAGTCATGTTTCCTTACTTTGTCTCAATTAATACTTGACCTAAAGTCTCCAAGACTTTTGCTCATTTAAAGAATGGGATTACATTGTTCACATTTGAACATCTTTACTAGGTCTAGGTCAACCAATTAACTTCCATAAGCTAAATCAATTTAGAAAGAAATTCGCATTGGGATTAATTTGATTAGCATAATATAATTTTGCTGCAAAAATCTAAATTAAATAGTGACAATATTACACAAGTCGCAAGATCGAAAATCCCCTATGCTCGTAATCATCTCTTGCGCCACAGGTGACAATTATCCAAAATTTAATTTAATTTATGCGCAATTTTTTTCTTTTTCTTTAGAAATATACAATTTTTTATTTTTTTAATTAATATTAATAATTGGGTATTGACGAGGGCATTTAAGTAATTTTAGCCCCCACACCAGCTGTGTGCTTAAGTAAAAAATTTAAGCACTCTCTAACTAGCTTTTGAGATAAGTTGAGAAATAACTTGATTTAAGCTATAAGCTGGTTAACTTAAGCTGTATCAAACACAATATTTTAGCTTAAATTAAGCTAAAACCTGAAATAAGCAGCTTATAAGCTCTACCAAATAGGCCTAAACAGAAACAACACACAGTTGTAATCTTAAGCTAGATGATCGTACTCAAACACTAATTTCTGCCCCAAATTTTTGCTTCAAAACTGATACCCTCAAACTGATACCCAGACTTGCGACTGATACATACATTCCTATAGAGTTTCACTCTAAAAGCACGTATCAAGCAAGTGAGAGCCAAAACACCCCTATGGTGGGGTAGGGTTACCCTGTCCTAATTTCGTTAGCAACTAGGGATTCACTACGCAAACAAGTGGTTTCATAAAATCCTACATTCGGGTGAACAACATGTCCTAGTTTGGAACAGTCTCTATGGCTTCTGATATGCAACTAGGCCGATTGTCAAAAGGGTACCTCAGCAAGACTACCTAATATACCTCTCACACCTAACACTGAGAAATGAAATGAGGATTAAACGGTACAGCGGTAGCCTAGATCCAAGGCTTGTGTTCCTATCGTGGTAGAGCCCGTAACCAGTCAGCCTTATGGCATGCTTTTCCAAGCAAGCCTTGGGCACACCGTTTCCCTCCTTTATAAACATTCATGTATATAATGTGTGTGTATATATATACATATTAGAGAAAACACGAAAATACCCATTCATGCTTTGATACCAATGTAAATCTAAGGTAAACGCAGCGGATGAAAAATTATGGTCATACCTTTTTCTGCAGAGTCTGAATTGAAGGATCTCGTGGGTAAATCACGTGTTTCCTGAATCTGATCAATTAACCCAGTAATGGAGTGATATTACAAAATGAATATCACTCACACAAGTCACAGTGCAAAATGGCTCTTGATCATTGTATTTTGGAAGAGAATCAGTATATGGAAAAAAACATACGACATACGTTGTTTTTCTCTTAATTACCCATATCTCATATCATATCAGATATATAGGATAATATCTCATCTTTCCATATCAGTTGATATGATAGATATGGATATCCTGAGTGATTATCCAAGTAAGTTTTGAATTCAAATTCAAACTTATATAGATAAGATTCAAAAGGTTCAAAGAATCATGCCACATAGACACCTAATTTCTACCAATATGATATAAGTTGCGTGTATTATATAAGAGTGCCTTCAATAAAGATAATATATATATATATATATATAATTCATACAGAATGAGTGGATAGATATGTATCCATTCATTTTAAATTAAAAAGTAATTAAAGTGATTCATAATTTTTAAAATACCATTGTCATATTATTTTTATGAGATTTTTTAGGTAAATTTTTTTGTTTACAAATCATTTTCCAAATGTATTATCCTTAAAATCTCAACCAATCTGCATTTGGCACATTATTAAAAATTGTCAAACATTCCTATAGAAACCCTTACTAGTATATGACCCATGCTATACATGGGATAAAATAATATATTATTTTTTCAATAAGATGTATATTATTTACATTTAATCTTTTTTGTTTTTATTTTATTGCTCATAAGTAAAAAATTAGATATAAATTTATGAGTTATATATTAATTACTTCCTCTCTCCACTCAAACAAATTTTAGTAGTTTTTGGCATGCACTAAAAAAATATATTTTTTCGTGTATACATACACTTATTTGGGTCACATCAATTAACATCTATCAACATATTCTCTCTACTTTTTTTACCTATTTTCTTTATTTTTTACACATTTTTTTATATATATAAAAAGTTAAAAAGTACACTTATTTAAAACATTCCAAACCACCCCTATCGTTAATCAATGTGTTTATTGTTTTTGAAAATATAATAATAAATAATTTAGTTTATTAGTTTTCTCTCTCCCAACCATTCCGTATTTTTCCTTTACAATGTATAAATAGTAGGAAAATTTACCCATAAGTCCTAGTTTTTGAAACGTTGAACCATTTAGTCCTAAAAGTTTTCTTATGCTCCATTTAGTCCCATTTTTACATCAACATGATGTGAATGATGTAAATGATCTGATGTTTCATTCTATAATTTCAAAATTTATTGAAATCTGATGAACATTAGATGTTTTTCATCCTATATTTTCAAACATTATTGAAATTTGATGAACATTAGATGTTTGAAATCCAATGTTTGTAACATGACTCTGATGTTATTAACATTGTATCTGATGTTATTAACATTGTAATGGGACCTTTCAGTCTATAAGAAAACTTTTAGGACTAAACAGTGCATAAGTTATTAATTTGGGATTTATTGGTGCATCCCCCTAAATAGTATGTGCAATTCACTAAAATAAAACAAAAAGTACATATAATTTTATAAAATGTGGTCATTCTATTTAAAAATTAAAAATATTAATTAAAAGAGCACAATTAAATGAAATTTTAAAATTAATATAACTTAAGAACTTTATAAAGAACAAAATAATAGTATAAGACATTCCTCTTTAAATTTTATTGGTGAGGATTTCTATTATGAAAATTTGAAGTTACATATACTTAGGATTGAATGGCCTAAACAATAGATTTTTTAAAAAAATTGTAGTTTGAGACCTTAAAACTCTAAAAACAGTCTTTGCTTTCGTTTGGGATGTAAGTTGGTTTTTTGACTATTTTAGTCTAGGGCTAAAAAGTCTTGTTAAGTCTTGTTTGGGATAGACTTTTTGGCTTTTTTGACTTTTGTGAGAAAAAAAATAAAATGATTATGCTTTGGATGTGATATTTTGTCTTATTGAGTTAAAAAGTCTATTTTGTTATTTTATGACTATTTTAGTCCAAATATGGCATGCCAAACAAGGCCTTTGTTTAAATTTTTTTATATTTTATTTACAATACTATATATTAAAAGAATTGGATAATCTCATTTTATTGTATTTATTTATTTATTTAAAGTTATAGCATATTGCATTTTTTTTTTAGTTTTGTAATGGCTAGATAAGTCATGTTGTTTAGTAATTTTGTTACTTTTCCTAACTTCTTTTTTTTTTTTTTTTTAAAGCGTTCATTTAGGAAGACTTAATTGGACTTAATTTCCATAAAATCCTATTAAAAATATGTCTTAGTAAATCTTTGCTAAAAATAAATTTTTTTGTGACGATTTTTTTAAACTATTGCTGAAATTTATAATTAGTAACATTTTTTTTTGATAAAATTTTTAAATTATCGCTAAAAATTAATAATTAGTGACTTTTTTTAATAGTGTTTGAAAAACGTCATTAATTATCATATGACCTAACCCCTTTTAAATTGTACACTTTAGGATTATGGTTTGAATATTTATTTCATGCTTAGAATTAATTCCTAGACCTAATATAATGTAGTTTTTCATATGTTGTGTTTAGATCTCGGTTCCAGTTGATTTTACCAAACTTCGTGTACATTTAGGTGAGTTCATGCTTACGCTTTTTACATGTATTTGAATATAATGACATGCTTTCATTGATGAATTATTTTGGAGCATGAGATTGCATTGATTTATGAATAACCGAATAAACATATGATTTTAAACTTTAGCAAGTATGCCTATGATTGGAAAAGTACATTGAATACATTTTGAAGACACCGTATCACCTTTATTTTTTGATAAATAAAGACTGATGTCTACAGGTGTTCTAGCTAAATTCATATCATCCTTGATAAATTTACCAAGAATTTTCTTAATATAATGTGATTGAGATAATGCATATTCGTTTGATGTTTTAGTAATTTTCATTCCTAATATAACATCTAAGATCCCCATATCTTTCATATCAAATCTTTTGTTAAGCATCTGCTTAGTTGATTTGATCATGTTTTGGCTGCTTCCAATGATAAGCATGTCATCCACATAAAGACAAACTATGGCATATCTTAGGTCAGTGTTTTTAACATAGACGCATTGTCACATTTGTTTATCTTAAACCCATTAGAAAGCATTGCATGATCAAATTGTTCATGCCATTGCTTAAGTGCTTGTTTTAATCCATAAAGGGATTTTACAAGCTAACAAACTTTCTTTTCTTGCCCTGATACTAAAAACCCTTTGGGTTGCTCCACATAGATCTCTTTATTTAGATCACCGTTTAAGAAAGCTGTCTTAATATTCATTTGATGTATTTCTAAATTAAACAACGCTAATATAGCAATCAGCATGCGAATGGATGTTATTTTGTCACAGGAGAAGATGTGTCAAAATAATCTAGACCTTCTTTTTGTCTGTAACCTTTAATTACAAGTCTTGCTTTATACTTGTCAATTGAACCATCTGCTTTCATTTTTCTCTTGAATATCCATTTATATCCAAGAGGTTTAGAACCTGGTGGAAGATCCACCAATTCCCAAGTATGATTTTGCATAATGGATTCAATTTCATTGTTAACAGCCTCTTTCCACAAAGGTGCTTCAGGAACTGTCATTGCTGCCTTAAAGCTTTGAGGTTCATTTTCTAACAGGTATGCTAGGAAATTTGGACCAAAGGATTTTGATGTTCTCGCTCTCTTACTTCTTCTTGGTTCATCATCAGTTAAATCCTGTTGGTTGAGACCATTACTAGTCTCTTGTGTGTTTGATTGTCATTAGTCTCTTGACTTTGTGTACAATCATAAGTTCTTTTCTATAAACTTAATTCCTGTCCTTTCTTGTAAGGAAAGACATGTTCAAAAAATACAGTATTCCTTGACTCTATAATAGTGTTCACATTTATATCAGGTATATCTGATTTATAAGTCAGAAACCGATATGCACTACTATTCTGAGCATAACCAATAAATACACAGTCTACTGTTTTTGGTCCAATCTTAGTCTTTTTAGGAACAAGAACTTCAACTTTTGCCAAACACCCCCACACTTTTAAGTATTTGTAGGAAGATGGTCGACCTTTTCACAATTCATAAGGAGTGCTTTTGGTTTTCTTGTGGGGTATTCTGTTAAAAACATAATTAGCAGACAATAGTGTTTCCCCCCACAAGTTCTGTGGTAACATGGCATTCATCATTTCTTTTAGGGTTCTATTCTTTCTTTCAGCAATTCCATTTTGCTGTGGAGAATAAGGTGTTGTAGTTTGGTGAATAATGCCATTTTGTGCACAAAATTCATTTAATGGTGCATCATATTCACCACCCTATCACTTCTAACCATTTTAATGGTTTTACCAAGTTGATTTTCAACTTCTGTTTTGTAGAGTTTAAACATTTCTAAGGCTTCATCTTTACTTCTAAGTAAATAAACATAACAATATCTTGTGCAATCATCGATAAATGTTATGAAATACTTTTTACCTCCTCTAGTTTGAACAAATTTAAGATCACATACATCTATATGAATTAATTCTAGAGGTTCGGTTTTTCTTTCAACTGATTTAAATGGAGCCTTAGTTAGTTTCGCTTCTACACAAATTTCACATTTATGATTAGGATCAATTTCAAACTTTGGTATATAATACAAACCAATTAATCTACGCAAAGCATCATAATTTACATGTCCTAATCTACCATGCCATAAATTTGACTCAAGAATATAAGCAAAAGATGCGTTATTCTTATTCATAGCAACTTTCGGTACAACTGTCATTACATTCAACTTAAGAGACCATCACTCATGTATCCCTTACCAACATACATACCACTCTTTGTTAATACAAATTTATCAGACTCAAAAGCAAGCCTAAAACCATTTTTACTTAACAAACAGAACGACCGAGCAAAGAGCCGGATGTCAGGTACATGCAGTACGTTGTTGAGGGTCAGTTCTTTCCCGGATGTCATCTTCAAGATCACCTTCCCTTGTCCAGCCACAGTAAAAGTAGAAGAATTTCCCATGAAAAATTGTTCACCATTTGTA
>NW_021026333.1:543082-560487 GCF_004153795.1 Camellia sinensis
ATAGCTTCAGAAGACTCTGAAAGCACAAAAAAATAAATACAATGAATACACCAAAAAATAATTTGTCTTAAGATTGTTGGACAGTCTTCACTATATTTAAAAGATTAATTCTGTTTGTGTACTTAACAATAAACAGAAAACAAAAGAAATAAAGGAAATGAGAGAAAAATGTTTGATTACAAAAATTAAACTAGAAATAGAATTAAATAAATAAAAACAGATTTTATTTTGTTACCAAAACAAAAATAAAATCTGATTTAAATAAATAATAATAAAACAGAAAATAAATAAATAACTTACTTGATTAATATCTTGAATATTATTCTGATCAAGTTCAGTGTTTGACACTGTGTCCTCAAGACAGATTCGTTCTCTCCACGGTACTTTCAGAATATGGACGTTTATCCCCCAGGATGAAATGATCAACTACAAACAATAACAGCACTATAAGTTGTTTGTCTAACGAATACACTAAGTGTTTATACTTTTTCTGACAAAAAATAAAATGCAGCAAAATGAAGAATAAAATTGCAGAGGTGAAGTACGAAATTTCTGAAATGTAAAACATCAAATGAGGGCTGTCCTATTTATAGATGTATTGGTGGCTGCAGGTTTTGAATTAAACAGGTGCAAACCTATTTGAACAGGTATGAAACCTATTTGGTTTTGAATTTAAACAGATTTGAATTTGTTGGGTTCAAAATTCAAACAGATAAACACGGAAAGGGACCTATTTGGGTGTACAGAAAAAAATCGGACCAATTTATTTCCGGAATTAATTTGAATTCTGGATTTTATTTTTCAAAAAAAATAAAATAAAATTCAAATGTTTTTTACCCAAAAAGATAGGTATTGGGCCGGCTAAGCCCAACCTAACCTCACACCGCCCGATCGGACGGACGGCGGCGGCAGCGCGCTTGTGGTGATTTTTGGGTCTAATGGGTTTAGCCCATTTTGCCCATAACCTCCCTCTCTAAATGTCACGCCCCACTTTTTATTACTCGAAATCATTACCAAATTCATTAGTTTAATTCAATATTAGAGATAACATGCAAAAAAAACTCTTTGGTTCAACAAATGGAAATAAATAACGATTCTCTCATTCGTATGCAAATTATATACAACATGAGCACACTAAATAAATTGCCCTTGGGCTTACATCATTAAAAAGCTAAGAAGAAGGGTATAACCCTTTTACATAAATGGCCTTCCGCCAACACAAAAGAGGCCCCGTGACCAACAAATAAGAAGATCCAAAACCTTGTAGCACATCCTGGCTATCACCTAAAAAAGATTCAACAACGTGGGATGAACATATAGTCCAGTAGGGATCTCAACATGATCTCCAACAATAACAACTTACAGATAGCTATGATCATGAATGCCCAATCTCATACTAGAATAGTAATGTGAGAGTTTATACAAAATATACATAAGTATGAACTTTCTCGAAAACAGCCATTTCATTCAACGCTATAAGCGATTCATCTTTCCTTTTTCTTTCATTAACCCCAATCTTTCATAGCATTAACAATTACTTAGGAAATAATCTCACTAAGCCCATTACTCTCTTCCATTTTCCACACATACAACAGATGTGCCTTTTCAAAACATATTTTCTTTAAAATGTTCGATCTCCTTCACACTTTCCAAATGACAAAATGACATTTTGGTTTGTTCCCAATACAATCATAACTATACATGCATACCTTTATAAAAAGGGAGATAACAACTCACTAACATGTATATAATCAACCAATGAGGTAACTTGGCCCTCCGAAACTGTAACTAACCAAATCCATGATGTCCTCAAATACAATGGAACAACAACAACAAAACTTTGCTCTACCAGCTATGTGCGTAGTAAGCCAAAGATACACCTCTCACAACAACATACCAGCTTACCAGGCGCTAGCTGGAAGGGTGTGGTGCCTTAGATTCTCAGCGCAGTTAGTTCTCCAGGCGTTAGCTGGAAGGTCACGGTACCTCTGATTTTTAGCGCAAGGTATAACACCACCAACCAAAATACAACAGGGCATAACTAACATGTATAACGCATATACATAAACCATCAAGATACAAGCAATGTGTTAAAGTATATGAACACATAATTAATTCCCCCCGAACAAGTATACATATATAATGTATCTCAACACTTCCTCACATACAATGTTCAACCAACAATGGTATAATGCATACACGACAATTCAACACAACCATGTCATCCTCCACCAAGGACAAAACCTCTAGATGCAAGTATTTAGTACATCTATTAAAGGCTCAATCACTATGAGACCACAAACCCAACAACAACACTAACACGGTAGTGTAAGATACAACCCCCACGTGTGTGTATATAACACTCAAGAAACAACAATCCAATTTTCATACTTATATCAAAGATACTTCTCATTTCACAAAACAAACTCCATTTCCTTTTGTTTTCACAAAACCAACTCTATCCCTTTTGTTTCCACAAAACCAATTCCATTCCTTTTGTTTTGCAAAACCAATTCCGTTGATAATAAAGCCATAACTCACATTAGTCCATTACATTCGTTTCAAAACCATTCCAAAGCCAAAGTTAACCCCTTAGGCATTAACACCTTCACCCAACTCACATTAACAATAGAGATTTACAACATAGGTTAACTACCCTCCATTTTTAATTTACCAAATCAAAATATAATTTAGGGCTTTCTCTTCTTTCAACAATAACATGCTAATTTTACTCTCTAATTAATCCAAACCACAGTCAATGATAACAAAACCATTCTCAAACAACCAACCCTAGGTTCCCCTCATGATTTTCAAACAAATCCAATACGGATATGGTTTTCATGCAATACAAAACTACATGTCTATCTATAGACGGAGTATTGAAAAAAAACAAAGAAATCCCTACCTCAAATGGAGAGACCAAATGGAGAAGATGAAGCATTTCGAAGGTGCTCCAAACCCAATAATTTTCGAATCAAAATGAAGAGCAAGCCATCCATTCCTCTTCCTCCCTTATGAAAATGCTTACTCTCACTCTAAACACTCTTAATCTAAACTCAAAATCTAAAAAAAACAAATGGAGAGAGATATGGGAAGAATCATAGAAGTTGAGAGGTGAGCTCAAAGAGACCAAATGGAGAAGATGAAGGATTTCGAAGGTGCTCCAAACCCAATAATTTTCGAATCAAAATGAAGAGCAAGCCATCCCTTCCTCTTCCTCCCTTATGAAAATGCTTACTCTCACTCTAAACACTCTTAATCTAAACTCAAAATCTAAAAAAAAACAAATGGAGAGAGATATGGGAAGAATCATAGAAGTTGAGAGGTCAATTTATAGGCAACCTTGATGTAGTTGGTATTGAAAGGTTGTTATTAAAGCCCATTAATTGGAAAATGAAAGGACAAGTTAGAATTAAATGAACACTAATTGAAATTAAATGAACACTAGTTGGAATATGAATGGACAAGTTTGTCATAAAATCCCACTAATGGAATATGAATGGATCACTAATTGGAATTGAATGAACCATTATGAAAATTTAATAGACACTAGTTGGAATTAAATGGACATCAACCCTTGGTTTCCAAACACAACCAACCTGTTTCAAACCTGCCCAACACGACCCAAGACTCATGTACAAAGAGTAAAGGACGGAAACGAGAATAAGACAACAACACATCTATGGAACCGAGTCCGGAATACAATTAAACAATGAAGGGAAAACCGGGATTGCTATACTAAAACACTTGGGTACCCCTTGGGGCACACCCCAAGTTCCAATCCCATGCCTTATAAACCCATTCAAAACTTCCCACCAAATTAATGTGGGACAAGCCTTATTCAAACCTTTAAGAATTTTCCACCAAAACTTCATTTCCATAGAGCATACTTTGGCTTCAATTTCCCATTCACTCGATAATGGTTTTGAGCAACCAAGTACGAAATTTCCGAAATGTAAAACATCAAATGAGGGCTGTCCTATTTATAGATGTATTGGTGGTTGCAGGTTTTGAATTAAACAGGTGCAAACCTGTTTGAACAGGTATGAAACCTGTTTGGTTTTGAATTTAAACAGATTTGAATTTGTTGGGTTCAAAATTCAAATAGATAAAAACGGGAAGCAGCCTGTTTGGGTGTACAGAAAAAAACCGGACCAGTTTATTTTCGGAATTAATTTGATTGCTGGATTTTTTTTCAAAAAAAATAAAATAAAATTCAAATGTTTTTTACCCAAAAAGATAGGTATTGGGTCGGCCAAGCCCAACCCAACCTTACACCGCCCGACCGGACGGACAGCGGCGGCAGCGCGCGTTATAATTTTTGGGTCCAATGGGTCTAGCCCATTTTGCCCATAACCTCCCTCTCTAAAACACTTGGGTACCCCTTGGGGCACACCCCAAGTTCCAATCCCATGCCTTATAAACCCATTCAAAACTTCACACCAAATCAATGTGGGACAAGCCTTATTCAAACCTTTAAGAATTTTCCACCAAAACTTCATTTCCATGGAGCATACTTTGGCTTCAATTTCCCATTCACTCGGTAATGGTTTCGAGCAACCAAATATACTACGTGAATCACAATGCAACATAGAACACGTTACCACTTTGACCCGCGAAAATCGACACATAGGTCCCACCTAAATATTAGACCAAAGTTAGGAAAAAATCTATTTTTTACCCAGATTTTCCAAACCATTTCCAACATATTTGTAAACATTGGTTTACTTTAGTGAAACTTATTTTCTGACACTATTATCTCCTTCCTTCTTTTACTTTTGTGATTAGTTCTTCTGAATTTTCTCCTAAAATCAGCCACCAGTAAAATTTCTCTTCATTGAGGCTAAAAAAATTTCGAAGCAATTGTTTGTTTGTTTGGTTGGCATTTATCATTTCTGTAAGGATTTATTAAACCTCATTGGCATGCTCTAATTACATTCTTAACTTTCGAAAGCAAAAAAAGCCAACAAGTATATTTGTACAGGAGTAATGTTATACAAACAAAAATATCATACATAATTTTTATACATAATGATCCAGCTCATTGTAAACTTTTCACTTCAAAATAAAATACCGTTGAAGATGAATTTATTTAGAATAATATATTTTCACATCATTCTTGTGAAATTTTTTAGGGGGAATTACACAAAATGGCGTGTCAAACAAAATATTACAATGATCAAAAAAAAAAAAACAAAATATTACAAAAATAATAATAATAAATTTAAAAAATATTAATTATTAAAATCATAAATTCTTTCACTGTTGTATACTAATTTTTAAAATTACCTCCTAAATAATAATTTCTCTAATTTTTTATATAAATTTATGTGTGAATTGAATTTTTGGTTCGCACAGTAATCTTTTGGATGGTTGATGAGTTTTGCAATATGATAATGATATTTGACAATTGAAGGCCAGCTACTGATGAGTTTTATATTTACGCAAAAAATAGTAAATTAGTATCCAATGCATAGAGCTCATTTGGAAAGTTGAGGTTTGGAATTTTTTAGTTAAAATAATTATAAAAAAAATAAGTTTTTTAGTTAAATAAGACAAAATATCACGTCTAATCTATAATCATTACATTCTTTTTCTCACAAAAAGTTAAAAAAATCAAAAAATTCTTCCCAAACGAGATATTTTAGCTCAAACTAATAAAATCAAAAACTCGTAAAGCCAACCCATTATCCAAACGAACCATAGCTCTATAGATCTGCACATTAATATTTTCTTTCTTTAGCCAAATCCTATAATATTCCACATAAAATCTACTAATAGACTCAGTTATGGTGGGATCTATTTATAAAATAAATTTTATTCTGTCAATATATTTGTTAATCTATATTTGATCTTTCTTGTCATAATTTCTTTAAAAAATTCTTACAAAAAATTTATACATATTACATTTTTACAATATGCTATATGTGCCAGAGTACTGCTAGAAAATGTACCCTTTAGATTTAAGGTTAAAACATTTTTCCTCATATGATCTAAATTCAGTTAGACAGTCCCTCAGTGATTTTGGGATTAGTGTAACTCGATGTAATATGATTTTAATATCTCTAAAGCCAATTGCCTTTTTTTTTTCTTTCTTCTTCTTCTTCTCTCTCTATTATATGCATAATTTTAATTTAACCAACATTGATTTAATTAAATTATAAATTAATCATAATTTTTTAATTATTTATTTTAATTCTTAACTTTTAACCTAATTTTAATTTTATTATATTTTTGTTTGCTTTTTGGCTTTCGAATGTTAATATTGTAATTTTAAACGTGCCAGTAAGAATCAATCAATCCTTACAAAAGATTAATTGACAACCAATTATCAGACGATTGTATTTTAGTTCTTTCAGCCTCAATGAAGAGGACGTTTAATGGTGGCTTGTTTAGGAGAATTTAGTAAAGAACAATTAAGTGAAGAATAATTACAGCATTTCATTAAGTAAAAATGAAAAACTTACAATGATCTGATCCAGCCTCGTAGAGGTTTACAACAACAAGCTATTTGAAACTACTCCTATGAATGAAATGCAATATAAGAATTTGAAGTACAGAAATGTAAAGAACTATAAAACTGGAAGGAAAATAAAAGCAGATAAAACTGATTTTTTGATCTGAGTCTAGAACTTCCTTTCTGGGGCCTTCTTTGCTATTTATACTTCTCAATGACAACCGTCGAAGTCGACTTCTATCCGTCGAAATGTCCCTCCATGATCGCTGATCATGCTTTCTCACAGTCAACCCCACTACGCCATGTTTGCAGTTAGACTTCCCTCATGATTTTGAATTTGAACCTTGTGAATAACCGTTAGGCCACATCACCTTATATGCTTTGATTATTCTAGTGCTATGCATATCCATTATTACCAGTATGGGTTGACACGTGTCTGACTATGGTTGGCAACTTATATTACCTCCCCAAATTGCCATTTTCATGTCCCGTGTCAATTTGCAATTTACTTATACAAATTATACAGCCAACATTACCCTTCGCACTAATATACCCAATACTTGGTGATATTAGTAAATCGAAGCACTTTACCCACGTCCCAGGACGTGCATGGGTTTTCATCTTCTTAGAACTGTAATCGACTGCATTAAATTCTTTTCTATTCCTTGAACATTTCCCACTATTTGAGCATTCGAAAAGACTAATACAACTCGCATGGCCAAACAAACTTTCTTTGACATAGATCAAGCATACGAGGAGTTGTTAGATAATGATATTCGCCCTTGAAAGAATTTTCATGCATTTATTAGCCACATTTATCCATCTCCATATATTCAAGTTATGAAAGTTTTTGCAAACTATCGACCTTTGGATTACGAACCTATTATTCATAATTCTTTAGCCCAAAACCTTGCAAACATGGATATTGGAAGCTCTTCTTCTAACCCAAAACTTTCTGTGTGGGATGAGGTTGCGGCTTCTTCTTCTTCCTCTTTCTACGGCTTCTGGTTGGGGAAGTTGGCCAAAACCTGAGGAATCCAAGCTGAGAGAGCGAATTAATCAATCGATTCGTCGAATTCACTGATCCTCTATTTTTTGCATTCGAAAAGACTAATACAACTCGCATGGCCAAACAAACTTTCTTTGACATAGATCAAGCATACGAGGAGTTGTTAGATAATGATATTCGCCCTTGAAAGAATTTTCATGCATTTATTAGCCACATTTATCCATCTCCATATATTCAAGTTATGAAAGTTTTTGCAAACTATCGACCTTTGGATTACGAACCTATTATTCATAATTCTTTATCCCAAAACCTTGCAAACATGGATATTGGAAGCTCTTCTTCTAACCCAAAACTTTCTGTGTGGGATGAGGCTGCGACTTCTTCTTCTTCCTCTTTCTACGGCTTCTAGTTGGGGAAGTTGGCCAAAACCTGAGGAATCCAAGATGAGAGAGCGAATTAATCAATCGATTCGTCGAATTCACTGATCCTCTATTTTTTCCTCTTTTCGCTCGGAACTCGGTGGTTTACCCGTATGTATCCATCAATCGCCGACGCAGTTTGGAAGATAACTTACTTATAGCATGGTACACATCCTCTATACCTATGAAGATAGTGCAAGCCACTCGTCATCCAGAGGAAGCACAAGGGTACAACCCGTCATTCTTAGCCCAGAGGGCAAAATTTTGCTCTTTCGACTGGCTTAAATGTGTAAACAACCCCCAGTTCCCTTTTTCTTTTGAAATGGATCCTCCTGCGTCTCCTCTTCCTTAAAACCCTCACTGGATGGAAGAATTGAGACTAACTCTATTTGGGAATCAGTTTCTTCCTTCCTATGAACCTCTAGCTCCCCCCACTATATTTGAGTGATATCAACCTCAGCTTTTACTTGCAGCATTTTCTTACTTGCCCTTAAATGTTCTTGAGGGTAATGTTCCTCTTAAGAACTTTTGATGGGCTTGTGACGTTATGACCCGGGGTCATGTCCTCAACCCCATTGCCCAAGCAGAGCTTTAGATGTTTTTGGATCAACTCCCACTATTTCTTCATTGGCACCAAACTTCTTTGGCTACCACTCAATCTTTGGACAAAATCTTAGTCCGTCGAATTCATACCCAGTATGAAGTAGAGAACCTTATCGACAAACATAATGATTTCAAGAATAAAGACTTTGCATACTGGGATGACTTGGATATAGATGAGATGGAACAAGGATTGAAGGAAACATAGTTCGAAATAAAAGCCGAACAACTTTTTTATCAAATAAGAGCGTATCAGCTTCAGCAACTTAACTTGGAGAGGATAGAAGAAAGAATAAAAAAGGAACATAAATTCATTGACCACAGTTGGAACAAATTCCATGACCTTATCATTTTCTCTATTCCTTGTTTTTATGAAATTGAATATGTAGCTAAAAAGGCTTTCTGATGTAATTATTTTCATCTTAATAAAGCTAAGTTTTCCTTTCTTTATTCGGCATGGTCTGATTTTATTCTATTTGTCCAAAACAAACAAAATCAGAGCTTCGAATTCACCAATTTTGTCATTCGAAACCTGATTTGAACATATCTAATGGAATATTGGAAACCTAATTTGAACTTCCCCAACATATGGAGTGTAATTGACAACCTTTGCCTTAGGTCTTCCCTTTCCAATCATATGGTTAACACAATCAACAGTTTCAAATCAACTATTTTTGCTTTGAATAAACAGTCTACATTTTCCGAAGTATGGAAACTTCCCTTAAGGATTGCACTGTTTTATTCTATAAAAAAAATGATTCCTTTTGTGTCCGTCACTGCTTAACCAAATATTGGTTTTATGTCACTTTGAAGTCTAGAACAAACAAATTTTAACTGCAGAGTATTTCAAATTTTACTTTGAAGGATTTTACTTTCAACAAGAAACCTAAAAGCAGGTCTTTAATCCTCTTGAAGTAAACAAATACCAGAACACTCTTGTACTCTTAGGTGTGAAATGTGCTTCGAAGTCAGCTTCCTGCTTTCGAAGCTCTAGCTGGATGTTTGTCACCTGATTTTGGAGCCAAAGCTTGGCTTTGAAGCCAAATATTTGATTTCGAAGCCAATATAAGTATTTGAGATATGTTTCCCTCCCAAATTATCAACATTAAGAGAAACTTTTCGCATCCTTACCTTCAGTACTTCTTTATGAATTTTACCCATTTAAAATGATTGGGTATTTTTCGGACAGAAAGGTTTAAAAACCCTTTTATTTCGTACTTTTAATTCACTTGCTCGCCCAACACACAAACCCTTCATCTCTATTGACTTCTCCTTTCCCTTACCCTCTTTCTCAACTTCGTCTTCTGAAAACTCCTATTAATGGCTTCTTCCTCCTTGAAGATACCAGTCGTGGAGCGTGTGAGTCCATCTGTAGCCTTAAAAAGGATCATTGCTGAAGAATGTAAGAAATACAAGGCTGGTGAGAAAAGTGCTATTGATGGGTGCATCTTCATTCCTCGTCGCCATGAACAACAAGAATATGTACTTGGGCCTATTTTTAAAGAGGTCCCCACTGAGCTTCCATCTCTGTATCCACTTCTATTGCCTCCTTTATGAAGGAAGTCTTGATTGGGGAAGCTGGAGGATGAACCGACTCCATCGCTGCTGGCCCACAGTAAGGCCAGAATGAGAGAAATGGTATGATCGGGTCGTCCCTACTTGGACACTAGATCTTCAGGAGCTTTGCCTCTTTAACGCCTTTCAATTGTCCAGGTTCACCATTTCAGAGGACCCATTTTTAATACCTGCTGCTCTTTGTTTTTGGAATTCTGCTTTCAATTTCTTCCAATTTAGATGTGGGATGATGGCTCCTACTGTCCTTGACATCTGCCATCTGTTAGGATTATCCCCTATTGGTACTTCCATTAGTCCAGACTCTCCTAACCTCAAAACCCATTTTTCTCTCCCCCCTCTGAACTCATCCTATAGTGACTTTGTCAAGGTTGAGAACAAAAGAGAAGGCCTTATGACTGATAGAGAATTCTTTTCTTTTTTATTATATTAGCTTTGCAAATTCCTCTTCTGTACTTCTTCTCAGAAAATCATGCCTGAGTTTTCCCCTCTTGCCAAGGCCTTTGTTTTGCATAAAAAGATGGCCATAGCTCCATATGTTTTGGGTCATGTCTATAGAGTTTGTTCTCTCTTTTGTGAAAAACTCATGGATGCCAATTAAAGAAGCCCATTTTGGATACTCCAACTTTAGGTTTTTGCATATTTTACTGATTTGCAGTCTAAATGTTTAAAGTTTTTAATGCCAAATCCTACCACTCATGGTATGAAGTTAGCCAATGTTTCACTTTATCCTTCCAACTTCGCCTTCTACTTTTATTTCTTTTACCAACTTCCAGCTTCTCCTTCTTCTCACACTTTCTGCCCCTTCGAAGCTACCAATATTGGCCCAGCCTGGTTGAGGACCTTTTTGAGTGATAGGTCCTTCTCTAGGCCTCAGCACAAAAACATATAGGCTTCTATTTTGATCCTAATGGAACTATTCATTGGTACTATGAACCCCAGAACTTATAAGTGCATCTCTAAGCCCTATTGCCCTGCATAATTTGCTAGGCAATTTGGACTCTCACAGGAGGGACCAAAAGAATAATACAGTCCGAATAATAAATCGACTATCCTAGCTAATTAATTATTACAGACCCTTAATTAATTAACAAAATAAATGTAGCAAGAAGGTGGCCGCAGCCCTGCCTTGGGATACGTGAGTGATGCATGCTCGGATCCGTCTCGCCCGGAAAGCCCGTACCATAACACTGCCACCTCTGTTTATACTGCCCCGTCTCTCTGAAAATTGCCAAAGCCCTAGGACAGGTTCCTTGCATACTGCAGAATACCACCGGCTGGAGGAAATTCCCACCGGCCAAATGCGATTTCCATCGGCTGCTGTTTGAGCTATCGGCCATTCACACATGGCCGGTCGGCATTGGATGCTGCCGGTCGGCGAAGATTCCTGCAGAGGACAGTTTTGACAGCAACAGAAGACAGACAGTATATGGCATGGGATTTCAGGCACATGTGAGCACGGTCATGTTTCCCATCATGCTTTGAACTCAGGGAAGCATGGCCCTCGATCCTCGAGCCATCAATGGTGCATGATAGCCCAAGAGATCAAGCTTGCCACTTGATGTAAAAATGCATGCAATCACACAAATGAGGACCAAGACCCTATCATACCGAAGTCAAGGGCCCCGGTGACCGAGAGTCAAGGCGCATTACATCACTTATAGTATGAATGCTCCTTGACCCTTACACTTGGTTTGACACCCCAAACCAAGTAATGCAATGCATGTTATGCAAACAATGCCTCAAAGATACAACATGGGATTAAAATGCAAAGCATGCCAAGTGCCATGCAACTAATATGGAAAGTATGCAATGCTAGGCATACAAGATGCAAATGCGATGCAACTATGGACAATCTAAGCAATAGGATCAACACAATACAACACTTGATGAGGCAATTATGTAATGGACATAAGACAAGCATGCAAGAGGGCCTTATACCATAAAGGGGCAGACCTTGATCCACCCCAAAACAGTGGCCAAAAGTGCCTAAAAAGGTGGACAAATACTCATGCCCACAAGCAAGCCAATGGTCCTAAGGTTAAGGCACAAAAGGGGGCACTTCACTCCCACCAACATGACCACTCATGGCATGAATTGGACTAGCCAAAACAGAAACTAAGCAAGAAAAAATAGACCCCAAAACCTACTAATATGGCAGCTAAAGTGGCCCCAAAGAGACGTATGCACCGAAGCTCATTTCTAGGCATAAGAGGGCACACCCTCAAGGCATGAAAGAGGTCACACATGCACATGTATAAACATGATTTATGGACTGAAATATGGTCCTAAATGATGCCAAATCATGAGGATGGTCATAGCTACGCATGCTAGAGGTCAATATGCTCAAAGCTTACAAGCCAAAACACAAAGAGATGACACCAAACAAGGCAAGCATGATTGAAATAGATGGCCAACAAACCTTAAACATGGTAAAATAATGCCAACACCTTCATGGAACTAAGCCAACACATGCAAGAATCATGGTCTAAACACAAGGTGCATTTCTAGGCCAAATAGAGGAATGTAAAGCAAGTATGTTAAGCATGCAAAAGGGCACAAATCCGACCAAAAATAGAGATTACATATGACCTAAAAACACCCAAAAACCTCTGAAAAAGGGCCAAAACCAATCAAGCATGCATGCTACCCTTTAAGCCAAAATGCAAGGAAATAAGACAATGAAGGGAGAGGGGTGTCCCTCCCCTATGCAAGACTTCAAACCACCTTCCTCACCACTGAAAATCCACTAGTTTTTAGTGGTGGAAAGACCAAAACACTTAAGCAAACAAGGCCTTACCAAAGAGGCAACAAAAAGGCCAAATAAGGCCTAAGAGGGTGAGTTTGAACTCAAACCACAAAAGACCCTTAATGAAAGTTCTTAAGCATGAAAAATAAGCCTTTTTTTATGTTATGCACAAAAACTAAATCAGTAAGCAAGATAGGTAAAAGACTAGTGCAAGTTTGGAGAAATTAAAGCAAAGTGCTCACCCTTGAAGCACACCTCAAGAACAGCCAATGCAACCCTCTTCTTTTGATAAAAAACAGCCCAAAAACTCAAGAATCAACCCTCAAAGTCCCTCAATCTCGGAGCAAGGTGTAATAGTGTGTGTATTAGTGCAAAAGTAAGGTAAAATCACACTTTTAGGCCAAGAAACACACACAAGGGAGGAGAGAGAGGGAAATATAGAGAGAGGGTGTATCTATATGTATAAGCTCTGGTTTTTCCTTCAAAGTCTCTAACCTAGAACAAGGAGAAGACCTCTCCTCTTATAGAAGTCCCTTTTGCAAAGCTTACACAACAAGCTTGCTTAGAGGGAAATCCCTCCATACGCGTGTATGGAGGGAGGCAGAGTTGGTGCCAGCTATCACAGCTGGCACAAAATATCTACATAAAGTAGATGAACAGTGGTCGGCTACTCAAAATTTTCATTTTGACCAAAATGAGTGTCGACCGGCAATAAAAAGTGCCGGCCGGCAATATATATTGCCGACGGCGACAAAAACCAGCCGGTGGCCTCTGGCCATGGCCGGTGGTGTGTGGGGATGCCTCACAAGGCATTCCCTGCCCCTCCAAGGCAAAATACAAGTGTTTGGCGCAAAACCAGACACTAAACGGTCGAATTCGGAGATCCTGAGGCAAGGCACGTAGCCGAGACCTCCGGGAACTCCAAACGAACACAAACAAGGGTAATCACCAAGTGTTCCAATGGTGACGTCCAAGTCTTGAGGACTGACTACAGCCATCCAGTTGTTCCCATCTCTTAAGAGTAGAGAATCAATTGTAAAGGAACAATTGAAACATTGTACTGACTTTTGAGTCAATCTATGGCTGCATGTATTTAATTGCTTATGAAATGAATTCTTTATTTATCATTTGAGTGTTTTCGTGCTTCTCTTGTTTAATACTTACTATACTCCTTGTGTTTCCATACAGTTGGGTAATAAGGCTTCAAATACCTGTCATTAATTTTCTTAGGGTGTACATACCCATTCAAATTTCTCAAATGATATACTCCCCAAGGCAAGACTCTATGAACTTGATATGGTCCTTCTCAATTAGGTAACCATTTGCCAAACTTATGGCTTTTAATTCCTATTGGGAGTATTGTCTTCCATACCAAAGAACCTTCATCAAAGCTAATGTGCTTGACTTTCTTATTATAATTTTTGGCTGCTTTCTTCTTTTGAAAAATAATGCTATTTAATGCCAAAATTCTACCTTCATTCATATTCTTTAATTCTAAGAACATACTCTGATGGTACTGCTTAGGAACTAACTGATCCTGGCATCTCACTCTCAAGGACTTGATGTTAATTTCTACAGGTAACACTGTATCATGCCCTTATACTAAGGCATAAGAAGTAACTCCTGTACTTGATCTTGGAGAAGTCCTATAATCCAACAGTAAGTTATGCCAATCCCTGGGATTGTCTTCCACAACTCTTTGTATTCCTTTTTTCAAAGACTTATTGGATGATTCTACATGACCATTTGCGTGTGCATAATAAGGGGTAGAATTAACGAGCCTAATTCCAAACTCTGCCACAAAAGACTTTACCATCTTCCCATCAAATACAGTCCCATTATCCACAGTTATGGTCTGTGGATGCCAAACTTGTGGATCAGATCTTTAATGAATCCAATAACTTCAGTTTGGTCTACAGCCTTATATGGTTTAGCTTTGACCCACTTAGTGAAGTAGTCTGTGGCAACTAAGATGAGACAATGATGCTTCGAAGAGGGTGGATGTATTTTCCCTATCATATCCATAGCCCATCCTCTAAATGGCCAAGGCTTCATAACTGCATGCAAATCAGTTATTGGTACACGTCTTACCGTGCCATGCTTTTGGCATGCTTGACAACCTCTAGCATACTCTATACAATCTTTAAGGATGATTGGCCAATAGTAGGAATGTCTTTCGAAGCAGCCATCTCATCTTCATTCTAGGCAAATGAGCACCACAGATGCCCTCATGAACTTTAGCCATGGCTATCAATGCCTCATTTGGCCCTAAACATTCCAATAACAACCCATTTGCTCCATTTTGTAAAGAATATTACTATAGACGCATTTTTGACCGTCCTCAAGACTTGGATGTCATTGTTTGAACACTTAGTGATCATCCATTTTCGTGTTCTTTTTGAGTTCTCGGAGGTCTCTGCTACGCGCCTTGCCTTAAGATCTCTCGACTTGCTTGTTTTGTGTTTGGTTTTGCACCAAACACTTGTTGCTTTGCTTCTGAGGGTAGGGAATGGCTTGTTGGTCATCCCCACACCTCACCGGCCCTAGCTTGAGACCATCGGCCCTGTTTTGTTGGTATCGGCCATGGGTGATAGCCGGTCGGCACTCTTTATGGTCGGCCGACCATTGTTTTGGTCAATTTGTCATTTTTGGCTAGCCGACCACTGTTCATCTGCTTTTGGTAAATATTTTGTGCCAGCTGGCACAGCTGACACGCACAATGCCCCCCTCCATACACATATATGAAGGGATTTCCCTCTTATTTAGCTTGTTTTGTAAGCTTTGCAAGATTGGAATTCCTATAAAGGGAGGGCTTCTCCTCCCTCCTCAAGTTTTCCAAAAATTTCCAGAGGTCTGATATTAGGGTTAGAGAAGTCGTATATCTAGCTATCTCTATATCTCCCTCTCCTTTTGATTTGTGTGTGTATAAAGATGTTTTGTTCTTAGTTTTGCACTAAGACACATAGTATTACACCATACCTTGGTTGCTGAGGTGCCAAAGGGTTGTTCTTGGAGTTTTTGAGCTGGTTTTGACCTAAGGAGGTTGCTGGAGTGGTCTTCTTGAAGAAGGTCTTCAAGGGTAAGAACCTTACTCCTTTATTCCCCATTTTTGCACAAGCTTTTGACCTATCTTGCATCTGTTTTTGAGCTTAGTGCATAACTAATAAAAGTTTTAATTTTGTGTGTTTTAGAACTTTGTTTAAGGTTGCTTTGAGGTTTGGGGTTGTTTCCCTCCTCCAAGACCTTGTTAGGCCTTATTTAAGGCCATACCTTTTGGCCCTCGCTTTGAGCCTTGCATGACCTCTCTACCACTGAAATCTAGAGGATTTTCAGTGGTGGAGAGGTGGTTTTGAGGTCCTAAATGGGAGAGGGTCATCCCCTCTCCATGTTGCCTTTGATGCTTGCACAAATGGCTTGTGTTGTAGCTTGTATGCCTAGCTTGCTTTAGCTTCATTTCAGCTGGTATTTGTGCTTATTTTGTCATGATATAGCACTGTTTTAAGTTGGTTTAGACACACCATGCATGCTTTTCATACTTGTCTTGTAATACCACGAAATTGCCCTAACATGCATCATGATGTACCATGACTTTCTAGCATGATTTTGGCTTAGCTTTGTGGAGATTTTATGCATGTTTTGGTATGCTTAAGGTCTGATTTTGGTTGTTTGGGTCATCCATGACTTGCTTTGTATAGCTACCATGCAACCTAGCTTGTAGGCTTTGAGTATTAGATCCTCTAGCATGCTTTACTTACATCATTTTAGTGACTTGGAGTCACTTACCATGTCATTTCAGTCCATATGGCATGCTTGTTTACTCACAATTGATGCTTCTTTAATGTCTTAGATAGTTTGTGTTTCATGCTCCATGTTTGTGCCATTATGTATGCCGTCATGTGTAGGCATTTGGGATGCCATCTAAGTGTGTCTTTGGCCTTGTTTTGGTCTGCCCTGGGACTGCTTTGAGTCCCTTTGGCCCTTTGAAGCTTGGTTGGCATGGTCATTGCTTGAGCCCCTTGGCTAGCCTTGAGCCTTGGACCTTGTTGCATGCTTTGCTTGATTTGTTTAGTTGGTTTGGCACCTTTTCTAACATGATTTCAGAGCTTACAATGTATGCCATTTGTCCATGTTTGTTCCTTTTAAGTGTGCTTAAAAGTTGCCTCTTTATGCTTAAGTATTGGGCCATGTATGCATGCATGTTTGTATGTACATTTGCCTCCATTTCCTTGGCATATTGGCCACTGTTTTGGACCTAGTAGAGAGCTGCCCATCTTGGTGTAAGTCCATCCTTTGCATGTTGTTGCATGCTCACCTTGCGTGTTGTTGCATGCTTGAATCACTTTGTGTTGTTGCATGCTTGAATCACTTTGCATTTGGCATGCATTTTCTTTGTTAAGTTGCTTTACATGTTTCCATGCTAAGTCCCCTTCACATGTTGTTGCATGCTCGACATATTGCATGTTTGCATGTTTAGGTTGCATTACATAACATTGTTGCGTACTTGTTGCATGCCATGTAGCTTATATGTTTAGGTTGCATTGCATTGTTTGCATGCCATTAGCTTTGTTAAGTTGTGCATGCATTGCATTGTGTTTGGAT
>NW_021026333.1:565104-580144 GCF_004153795.1 Camellia sinensis
GACATTTGTGTGGTTTCGAACCGCTCATGATTGGATCATGATTCAATTGCATTGCATTTTCATTTGCATTGTTCATACATAGTTTTGTATATATTGCATATCACTTGCACTGCTCATTTGCATTGTCATGTGTGTTGGCAGGATATTGTGCAGTATATGAAGTGTGTTGTGCAATGTGTGCAATGTGTAAAGCAGATTATATGTGTGCCGTGGGTGCAGTATATGACCAGTGTGAAGAAGACTGTAGTATGTACAGTATACAGAGTACAGAGAATGTAAAGCAGAAATGTAAAACAGAAGAAGAAGACGTACCTCCCAAGCCCGCCAGTAGCCTCCGAGCAGCTGTCCGCTGAGTTGGGAGGATGAACTCATATAGCCGTAGAGTGTGGCCAAGCCTGCGCCACTCCAGTCATAGCTGCGAATCCTGGTCACGTCAACCAGTGCACTCAGCAGGCAAAGGGGCACGGTGTTCGCCCGGTCGGCCAAAAGTGTTGTCCCTAGCAGAAACATGATAAAGCCACGAGCGTATTGCTCCTCCTCCTCCTGGGTAATGGGCGCCTAGACCCAAAAATGGTCCTCGAACCATGAGTATCGCACGAACCCTGCCCGAGCGAGAGGTGGTTGAGCGCCGAGCAGGTACATCTGAGCGGCGTCCCACTTGTCCATGTCAGTATCGAAGGGGATCGGATCACCCCCCACTCTGATGCGTGTGAGCATGGAGAAGTCGAAGGGAGTCATCGTCATCTCCCTGGTGGCGGAAAAGTGGAAAGAGTCGGTGGTGTCCCACCACCTCTCCACCAGAGCAGCAAGGAGAGACCTACTCACAGTAAGGCGTGAGAGCCCCATGTAGAAAGTGCCGAAGCCGGCCTGGTCAACGATACGGCGAACCGCCTCAGGAAGCTCCATGTACCACCCCCGGGCCATGACGTTCCCATATCCCCGGAAGGCATGGGAATCCCCCTGTGGTCAAAACAAACAGTTGCGAAGCAGTGTTACAAATACAGTGTTGAATGCATTCAGGATCAGCGAAAATGTAGTGCGTGTGTGTATGTTTCCAGTTAAACAGATATCAAGTGCGGGTGTGCTCGCAATGAACTCCAGCATGTGATGCAACAGTTTGCTCGGATCATTTCAGTGAAAATACAGCGCGTGTGCACGTGTTCAGATTCAAATAGATATCGGGTGTCGGTGTGCTCACAATGAACTACAGCATATGATGTATCAGTGTAGTGTGTGTGCACGTGTTCAGATTCAAACAAATACCGAGTATAGGTGTGCTCGCAGTAAACTACAACATATGGTATATGGGTGTATCCGGGCTAAGCAATTAAAGAACAAGATCGACTATTGCAGTTGTGTTCTACATTGCGAAAAATAAAACGGGGAAGAGTATACCTTGGAAGTGCCGTAAGACAGATGTGACTCTGGCTCGCGCAGTAGAAGCTCTGGTGGCATGTCCCTGGCAAAACTCCCGAACTGGCGAAATCCGTCGGGAGGCAGCACGTGTATCGCCGGCTTGTAGGTCACCGCATCGAACGGCCGGATGTGGAGAGGTAAGAGCTCGACCTCAGGGTCAACATCCATCTCTGGAGGAGCCCCACCCTGTGGTATGTCTTCTTCCATCTCAAAGAGAGTGCAAAAATGGCCGGAAGTGCAAAAATCAGGCAAGAATGTGAAAAGTCAACTGAAAAGTCAACCCCAAGAGGGTGAAAAATGTGCGAAAAGCTCGAAGTGCAGAAAAGGCACAAGAATCAAGGTAAACTCGAGGGAAACAAACCCTGAGTGGTGGAAATCGAGAAAAATGCACCAAAACCAAGATTTGTTCGGTTTAAAATGTGCGAAACGAGAATGTGTTCGTGAATCGAACGACGAAACAGGCTCAAAAACCGAGGAATAACGAGGAATGAAGGTCGGAAAATAACCTAGAGAGAGAAGGGAGAGATTTTCGACCAAGAGGCAAGTGAGAAATAAGGGCTTGAAGCCCTATATTTAAAGACTCGTAGCGAATTGACAAAACTGCCCCGATACAGGCATTTTTGGCCGGTTGACCACATTGTTGGCCGGTCGGCCAAATATTTGGCCGATGGCCTTGTTTGGCGGTCGGTGAATGGCCGGTCACCTTCCCTAGTGGCCAGTGAATCTCCTACACCCTTTTTTTGGGTCATTGATGTGGTTTGGGACTTTCTTTGCTCAAGATAGTGCAAGGAACTGCATTTTGAAGCTTAACCGGTCTCTGTGTCGTGTCTTCTGTGCGTAGCACTCGAATACGTGCAAGGTGTATCCTTTTCGTATCCTTTTTGTATCTTGTAAAGGTTCGGAAACTACTTCAAATACGTTTCATTGTTATGCATGTCTGCATGCATTGTAGCGCACACCATCTCTTGCATTGTTATGCATGTTTGCATACATTGTAGCACACATCATCCCTTACATTGTTATGCATGTCTACATGCGTTGTAATGCGCACAGCTTGCATTGATATGCACTGCTCATTTGCATTGTCATGCATTTCAAAAGACGCGCGTTGTCGCGCATTCAAGTTCATTTGCATTGTCATGCATTTCAAAAGACGTACGTTGTCACGCATTCAAGTTCATTTGCATTGTCATGCACCTCATATGTTATGCGTTGTCACGCATTTTGAATTCATTTGCATTGTCGTGCATCCCAATAGTATACATTGTCATGCATTTCAATAAGTCATGCATTGACATACACTTCAATTACACGCATTGTCATGCATCTTTGTTGTACATTTCAATTACATGCATTGTCATGGATTCTCGTTCATGCATTGTCATGCGTGTCTCATTTCGCATTGTCATACATCTTTGTCATACATTTCAATTACATGCATTGTCATGCATTTTAATTCATGCATTGTCATGCGTGTCTCATTTCGCATTGTCATGCATCTCAAATTACACATTTCAATTACATGCATTGTCATGCATTTCATGCATTGTAATGCGTGTCTCATTTTGCATTGTCATGCATTTTAATTCCATGCATTGTCATGCATTCTCATTCATGTATTGTCATGCGTGTCTCACTTTGCATTGTCATGCATTTCTCTAACTTGCATTGTCATGCATGTCTCATTTGCATTGTCATGCATTTCTCTTATCTTGCATTGTTATGTGCATTCCACCCGCGTTGTTTCGCATTCTTAGGTTGCATTGTCTTGCATCCTCTCGTCCACTCGCGTTGTTTCGCATTCTTAGGTTGCATTGTCTTGCATCCTCCCGTCCACCAGCGTTGTTTCGCATTCTTAGGTTGCATTGTCTTGCGTTCTCCCGTCCACCCGCATTGTTTCGCATTCTTAGGTTGCATTGTCTTGCATCCTCCCGTCCACCCGCGTTGTTTCGCATTCTTAGGTTGCATTGTCTTGCATCCTTCCGCATACACATTGCATGCATTGCCGCGTATTGCTTTACTTATATGTGTTCAAGTTCCTATACACATTGCATGCATTGTCGCGTTATGCTTTACTTATATGTGTTCAAGTTCCTATACACATTGCATGCATTGTCGCGTTATGCTTTACTTATATGTGTTCAAGTTCCTATACACATTGCATGCATTGTCGCGTTATGCTTTACTTATATGTGTTCAAGTTCCTATACACATTGCATGCATTGTCGCGTTATGCTTTACTTATATGTGTTCAAGTTCCTATACACATTGCATGCATTGTCGCGTTATGCTTTACTTATATGTGTTCAAGTTCCTATACACATTGCATGCATTGTCGCGTTATGCTTTACTTATATGTGTTCAAGTTCCTATACACATTGCATGCATTGTCGCGTTATGCTTTACTTATATGTGTTCAAGTTCCTATACACATTGCATGCATTGTCGCGTTATGCTTTACTTATATGTGTTCAAGTTCCTTTCTCTTTACACATTGCATGCGTTGTCGCGTTATGCTTTACTTATATGTGTTCAAGTTCCTTTATTTTCACACATTGCATGCGTTATCGCGTCGTGCTTTACTTATATGTGTTCAAGTTCCTATACACATTGTCTGCGTTGTCGCGTCGTGATTTACTTATATGTGTTCAATTTCCTATACAAATTGCATGCGTTGTCGCGTCGTGCTTTACTTATATGTATTCAATTTCCTATACACATTGCATGCGTTGTCGCGTCGTGCTTTACTTATATGTGTTTAAGTTCCTATACACACTGCATGCGTTGTTGCGTTATGCTTTAGTTGTATGTGTTCAAGTTCCTATACACATTGCATGCGTTGTCGCGTCGTGCTTTACTTATATGTGTTCAAGTTCCTTTATTTTCACACATTATGCATGTTGTCGCATGTGCTTTATTTACATGTGTACATTTCATTCTTGCTATACACATTGTGCATATTGTCGCAAGTGCTTTACTTACATGTGTACATTTTATTCTTCGCTTTACACATTGTACATGTTGTCGCATGTGCCTTACTTACATGTGTATACTCTTCCTCACCTCCACACATTGCACACGTTGTCACGTGTACTTTACTTATATGTGTTTGTGCCATCATAGCATTGTTATGCTTGTTTCAAATTGCATTGTTATGCACACACTTGGGTTGCGTTGTTATGCACCCCTCTCACCCGCATTGTCATGCATCCTCTCACTTGCGTTGTCATGCGCTTTTCACTTGCATTGCTATGCATGTTTCTACCGATATTGTACCTGTTAAGTTCTTTTTCTTTTTCAGGCACGATATTGTATGTACGGTTCATTTGAGGCTGGCATAACCAGACGAACCGGACAGGCACGATATTGTATATACGGTTCATTTGAGGCTGGCACAGCCAGACAAACTGGACTGGAACGATATTGTATGTACAGTTCATTTGAAGCTGGCACAACCAGACGAACCGCACAGGTATTATATTCTCCGCGTGAAACGTAGCGAGAATTACATAATTCTCTAACATCCTTTCTACATTGTAATGTAGTTTGGTTTTCAGGTTGCTTAAAACTGTTGCATTTATTGTATATATTTGCTTCGTTACAGCTCTCTTTGCATGATCATAAGTTATGCTCAGCTTTGTGCATTGTTCTTGCATTTTGCCCCTGCCTTCCGGCGCATACCTTTGTCTGTAGCTTGTATGCTTGTCTAAGTCTTCGGCCTTGTCAAAAATGGGTCGTCTCTGGGCTTTGACACTTACTCCCGTCATTGTTATGACATTCGAGTTCTGTCAAAGAGGGGTAACTGTAGACACCCCATTTTTGACCATCCTCAAGACTTGAACGTCATCGTTTGAACACCTGGTGATCATCCATGTTCGTGTTCGTTTTGAGTTCTCGGAGGTCTCGGCTACGCGCCTTGCCTTAAGATCTCTCGACTTGCTTGTTTTGTGTTTTGTTTTGCACCAAACACTTGTTGCTTTGCTTCTGAGGGTAGGGAATGGCTTGTTGGTTATCCCCACACCTCACCGGCCATGGCTTGAGACCACCGGCCCTGTTTTGTTGGTACCGGCCATTGGTGATGGCCGGTCGGCACTCTTTATGGTCGGCCGACCATTGTTTTGGTCAGTTTGTCATTTTTGGCTCGTCGACCACTGTTCATGTGCTTTTGGCAGATATTTTGTGCTAGCTGGCACAGTTGGCACGCACAATGCCCCCTCCATACATGTGTATGAAGGGATTTCCCTCTTGCTTAGCTTGTTTTGTAAACTTTGCAAGATTGGAATTCCTATAAAGGGAGGGCTTCTCCTCCCTCCTCAAGGGTTCCAAAAAGTTCCAGAGGTCTGATATTAGGGTTAGAGAAGTCCTATATCTATCTATCTCTATATCTCCCTCTCCTTTTGATTTGTGTGTGTATAAAGGTGTTTTGTTCTTAGTTTTGCACTAAGACACATAGTATTACACCATACCTTGGTTGCTGAGGTGCCAAAGGGTTGTTCTTGGAGTTTTTGAGCTGGTTTTGACCTATGGAGGCTGCTGGAGTGGTCTTTTTGAAGATGGTCTTCAAGGGTAAGAACCTTGCCCCTTTATTTCCCATTTTTGCACAAGCTTTTGACCCATCTTGCATCTGTTTTTGAGCTTAGTGCATAACTAACAAAAGTTTTGATTTTGTGTGTTTTAGAACTTTGTTTAAGGTTTCTTTGAGGTTTGGGGTTGTTTCTCTCCTCCAAGGCCTTGTTAGGCCTTGTTTAAGGCCATACCTTTTGGCCCTCGCTTTGAGCTTTGCATGACCTCTCTACCACTGAAATCTAGAAGATTTTCAGTGGTGGAGAGGTGGTTTTGAGGTCCTAAATGGGAGAGGGTCATCCCCTCTCCATGTTGCCTTTGATGCTTGCACAAATAGCTTGTGTTATAGCTTGTATGCCTAGCTTGCTTTAGCTTCATTTCAGCCGGTATTTGTGGTTATTTTGTCATGATATAGCACTGTTTTAAGTTGGTTTAGACACACCATGCATGCTTTGCATACTTGTCTTGTAATGCCATGAAATTGCCTTAACATGCATCATGATGTACCATGACTTTCCAGCATGATTTTGGCTTAGTTTTGTGGAGATTTTATGCATGTTTTGGTATGCTTAAGGTCTGATTTTGGTTGTTTGGGTCATCCATGACTTGCTTTGTATAGCTACCATGTAACCTAGCTTGTAGGCTTTGAGTATTGGATCCTCTAGCATGCTTTACTTGCATTATTTCAGTGACTTGGAGTCACTTACCATGTCATTTCAGTCCATATGGCATGCTTGTTTACTCACAATTGATGCTTCTTTAATGTCTTAAAGAGTTTGTGTTTCATGCTCCATGTTTGTGCCATTGTGTATGCCATCATGTGTAGGCATTTGGGATGCCATCTAAGTGTGTCTTTGGCCTTGTTTTGGTTTGCCTTGGGACTGCTTTGAGTCCCTTTGGCCCTGTGAGGCTTGGTTGGCATGGTCATGGCTTGAGCCCCTTGGCTAGCCTTGAGCCTTGGACCTTGTTGCATGCTTTGCTTGATTTGTTTAGTTGGTATGGCACATTTTCTAACATGATTTCAGAGCTTACAATGTATGCCATTTGTCCATGTTTGTTCCTTTTAAGTGTGCTTAAAAGTTTCCTCTTTATGCTTAAGTATTGGGCCATGTATGCATGCATGTTTATATATACATTTGCCTCCATTTCCTTGGCATATTGGCCACTGTTTTGGAACTAGTAGAGAGCTATCCATCTTGGTATAAGTCCATCCTTTGCATGTTGTTGCATACTCGCCTTGCGTGTTGTTGCATGCTCGGCCTATCGCATGTTGTTGCATGCTTGAATCACTTTGCATTTGGCATGCATTTTCTTTGTTAAGTTGCTTTACATGTTTCCATGCTAAGTCCCCTTTACATGTTGTTGCATGTTTGTCATTAGCATTGTTGTTACATGCCTCGCATGCTTGTTTTCTTAGGTTGTGTGCCTAGTACACATTGCTTGTTTGCATGTTCATGTTGCATACTTAGCTTGCATGCTTAGGAGGCATAACATTGTGCATATCATGCATGCCTTGCCTCTTGATCAAGCATGATAGAGGTTGGGTCCTTTATGTGTTTTGTGTGCATTCCATTTGACATTGAAATTGCACACTTTGGCCTCTTGGACCATCATACATTGAAATACGTGATTGGTGGCCCGAGGGTCGAGGACCAAACTCCCTTGAGTCCATGACATGATGGGGAGGTTGGTTGTGCAAACATTTGATGTGAAATGCATTGCCATGTCTTGTCTGTCCTCTACTGCTGTCAAAATAGGGTTCTGCAGGAAGATATGGTTGACCGACCATTTTCAGTGCCGATCGACCAATAATGGATGGCTGAGAGCATCATAGATGGTTGATGACCACTTTACCATGGCCGGTGACCATTCCTCTTGGTCGGTGACCTTCCACAGTGATCAGGGAGTGATGCTGAAGCATCCTTCGGACTTGTGCAGTCTTCAGAGATGCAGAGCAATGTAAACAGAGGCAGCTTGTGCATGGTGGTGGATTTCTGAGCGGAGCCATTCATGCATGCATTGGACCCTCTTCCCGAGGCTATTTTACCGCTTTATTAGCTTAGTTAATTTGCTTAACTAGTTAAGTGGTCTGTAACTATTTAATTAGCTTGTTAGTTAGTTAAATTTGTATTATTCTTTTGGTCCCTCTGGGAGGGGGCAATTTGTAATAAGTGTGCGTGCGTATGTGCATGTCTTCTAACCCCCACTTCTTTCTCCCCTTTACTTACCTGCTTTCAGTGGTTAGTTTTAGGGCATGTTTCAATTAGCATCCTTATGCTTGCATGTTTGCATCCATTCATTTGTATTGCATGCGCCGGGCTCGGCGCATCATACTAACAACATAGTATTTCAAATCTAACTTGAATACGTGTATCAAATTGCTGCATATCATATGCCATCTTAGATTAGCCGAGCTTATTCTAATTGCATTAAAATATTTAGGTGGCGACTCTGTATCTGGCAAAGCAGTCCATGTTTGGCACTACTTTTTCAAAAATCTGTTTCTCAAAACGATTTGCCAGATTTGGACTCTTTGGTTCAGATTAAGAACCGTAACACAAATCGAGTCCGAACTGTAGCACGAGGCCCCTCCCCGGGCGCTGTTACACTGAGCCGAGGCAACTTTGGTGATGACGGACACGTGGCCTTAGGCACGAGTCAGTTTTTCCTAAATTTCCCAAAAATAAAACATTTAGGTGGCGACTCTGTATCTGGCAAAGCAGTCCATGTTTGGCACTTCTTTCTAAAAATCTGTTTTTCAAAACGATTTGCCAGATTTGGACTCTTTGGTGATTTATCAATCTCACATTGCACATTGTGAGATCAGATTAAGAACCGTGACATTTGAGTCCGAACTGTAGTGAGCCTAAATGAACAAAACGAGGGATTGCCTCCCGGGGCGTTCGGGGACGTCTACAATTACCATACACTATGTATTGCATAGATTGTAATTTGATATTTCTACTAGCTTTCGAAGATAGGCTAGTTAGGTACTGCATTATTGGATATCTCCAATCTTGGTCTTGTAAGTCATTATGATTGACTTCTAGCACCACATTCCTTTTAGTCAATGGTGGTATTACTTTTTGATATATTGCTTGACTTATATTCATTTGAGTGCTATCCTTTCTTTTGAAATTTGAAACTTTCTGAGCCACATTATTGGCTTTGTTATTCATGAATCTTGGGATATAAGTCACATTTGCTATTTGAAACTGAGAGAGTAAATGTAATGCAACAACATAGTATGGCAACATGCTTGCACTTTGACATTTGAAAATTCCTTTCACTTGGTTAACCACCAATTGAGAATCTCCAAATATATCAACTGCATGAGCTTGTAATCTAATAAGTATTTCCAGTCCCATTATTAAAGCTTTATATTCAGCTTGATTATTGGAACAATTAATTTTATCAACTCTGAAACCATGTGTAGTTTCTACCCCTTGTGCTGACTTAATCACCACCCCAATTCTAGTTAGACCGTTGGCTTTTGATCTATCAAACCACATTTGCCATGACTCAATGTTAACCATACCAAGATGCATTATCTCTTGGCTTTCTGTCTGACATGGATGATCTACCAAGAAATTGGCTAAAACTTGTCCTTTTACTGCTTTTTGGGGAACATATTCTAGATGAAATTTTGATAAAACTAGTATCTATTTGCCAATTCTTCCGCTCAACATAGGTCTAGATAACATATACTTAACGAAATCTATGGTTGCAATTACCAAGACAGTTGTAGGCAAAAGATAGTATCTTAGTTTCATTGCAGCAAAATACAATGCAAGGCACAGCTTTTCTACAGCTGAATATTTACATTCACAAGAATTTAAGAACCTACTAAAGTAATAAACTGCTTGTTCTTTGCCTTCTTCATTGTCCTGGGCCAAGAAAACTCCCAATGAATTTTCTGCTACAGCAATGTACAACTTTAAAGGTTTATCACTCTTTGGTGGCATCAGCACTGGAGGCTTGGCCAACTAGGCTTTAATTTCTTCGAAAGCAGTTTGACGCTCTGGCATCCAGACAAACTCCTTTTCATCTTTCAACCTTAATAAGGAAGAAAATACTTTAGTTTTCCCTGCAGTGTTAGAAATAAATCTTCGAAGAAAATTAACCTATCTAAGGAATTTTTATACTTCTTTCTTACTTAATGGAGGCTTGGCTTCAATGATGGCTTTGGCTTTATTTTGATCAATCTGTATTCCTTTCTTGTGCACTACATAGCCCAAGAAGTTTCCAGCTGATACACCAAAAGCATATTTGAGAGGATTAAGCTTCAACTTGAACTTTTTCATTCTTTCCAAGTGAAACAAATGTTTCTCCATGGATTGGGACTTCACTACAATGTCACCAATGTAACACTCTAAATATCCTCCAATGAGATCATGAAAGATAGTGTTCATAGCCCTTTGATATGTAGCCACAGCATTCTTTAGGCCAAATGGTATTTTAACCCATTCGAAGGTGCTAATGTTCCCAGAACATTTGAATGTTGTCTTATGGACATCCTCTTCTGCAATGCAGATTTGGTTGTAATCAGAATGCCCATCCATCATTGACAAAATCTTGTGCCCTGCTGAATCTGCAATGCAGATTTGGTTATAACCAGAGTGCCCATCCATCATTGATAAAATCTTGTGCCCTGTTGAACTATCCACCAATAAATCTACTATAGGCATGGGGTACTCATCTTTTGGAGTTGCTAAATTCAGGTTTCTAAAATCGATGTATACCCTCATTTTACCATTCTTTTTAACCACAGGCACAATATTGGATAGCCATGCAACATATCTAGCTGTTCTAAAAAGTCTGCCTTAAGGAGCCTAAGAATTTCCTCATTGACCTTCTGAATCACTTCAGGACTCATCCTTCTTGGTTTTTGCTTGTATGGCTTGAAATTAGGCTTCATAGGGAGCTTATGTTCCACTAATGACCTATCCAATCCTGGCAGTTCATTATAAGATCATGCAAAACAATCTTTATATCTCTTTAAGACCATCAATAGCTGGTCCTTGTCAAGAGCACTTAACCAATCACTGATGTAGGTGAGTTGCTGTGTATAACCTTCCCCTAAATTAACTTATTCCAAGGGATCTTGTGTTTGAGAACTCACTAATACTTCTTTTTTGATTTCTTCTGTCTTCGAAGCAATTTCTTTGCTTTGTCCTGCTCCCATTTTCTCTGATTCAACATCTTTGCCCTCCTCCTCATAGACAAAGTCTGTCCATATGGCTTCTTCCTTCTATATTTCTTGGACTTTCGTTTCGATGTCCAATGCACAGTATTTATCAAAGGTCAAAGGACTGACCTGTTGTTGTTTATGCTTACAGCCAACCACCATTGCTCCCTTCTCTTGTTCCTGACCCTTTTGGACTATTGATTTTAAGTCCAATGCTGTGAACTTGACTAAAGCCAAAGGTCTGGCTTCTTAGGTTTCATCTTCTTGCCTACAACCATGCATCATTATCATCTTTGATGACGAATTTTTCATCAGCACTCTCCTGCACTAAGTGCTTCAGGTGTGCTACTTCCTCATCAGCCGTCACTTCGGCTGAACCATTAGGTTTTCTCAATATACTGAGTGGTGTTACTCCTTCAATATACAACTTGGCCTCCGCAAAGTCAACACAAACAACAAAGGGTTGAGGGTCTACATTGATCTCCTCTATCTCTCCATTGCACAAGGCCATTATTATCTTCTGATGTAGAGAAGAAGGCACACATTTGTTGGTGTGAATCCAATCCTTACCAAGTAGAGCATTATACTTAGCATTGTTGTCAATAACAAAGAATGCCGTTATGCAATCTCTGGTTTCTACACTCAAGTTGATGGGCAAAATACCCTGAGTCATCTATTTATCTCCAGCAAAACCAGCAATGGTTGTGCTGGTTTGGATTAATCTGGGGTTCCTTTTCCCTAGTTTCTTCAAAGAAGATTTCGAAAGTAGGTTCATCGCTGCTCCATTATCCACCAATCCCTATTCATCTGTATCCATTGAAAAAAGCCTTGATATACAAGGGCTTGACATGCTGTGTCATGGATGTTGTAGGTTACTCAAAAGGATATGGAAGATTAATACTCATTTCTTCCTCACTCTCGTCCTCAGTTTCCATTGGTGTGGCCACTTCGGATTCATCTTGAACCATACTAACCTGTGAATCTTCACTAGAAACTGGAATAAGGTCAATATCCTGACCTTCTTGGTTTTCATTTTCAGCCTGGAACTCCTGTGGTAGTATATGCACCATACTCACTGACACTGGAGGAAATGAGCCAAATTGAACCACTAGCAGTACTTGCTTCTTTTCCAGGCCAACTTGTTCAGTTACTTCAGAAGTATCTTCCATGCTGCATTCTGGCACTTCAATACTAGTGACTTCTTTCGAATGGTCTGTCCTACTGGTTTTTCAACCAAAAATGTCTGTTTAGCCATGAAGGCTTCAAACATCTCCTCCTCAACCACCTCTTTCCTTTGGCCTAGGTCAGTTTCTCCCTCTGTCTCATTGTCGCTTTCTATCAAAGCCTTTTCAAGACTTGCTAAACTAGATCTTTCCTTGGCTCTCAGTTCAGAGTGAACTTTAGCCAACTGCTCTTTGCTGAAACTCCTTCTGTCCTGAGGAGTCGATTTTGGACTATGATCTAACTTTAGACTTTCTTTTTCCTTTGTCTAGCCTTTTGGCTAGGCCAATGAAGAACTCTCCCCACTTTCTTTCAGATCCTTTTGGTACTGAGTGTACCTTCGCTGGATCTTCCTCCTTTGGGACCTAGAAATTACTGGGACCATATTTGGTTCCTTTGTTTTTGGATGCTTTAGTAACACCCAATTATTTGGAGCCACCAAGGGAAGTTTAACTATCCTACCCTGGTCTCCAACAACACTTCTCTGGGTAGGCATTTCCTTTATTCTTGTTCTGCATGACAAACCAATTTAGAACCCCAGGTACCCATAAACTCACTAGCTCGGTTGTTGAACTATCTCTTTCTTCCATCTTGTGTGAGGCTGGTCTAGGAGGCCAATCTCTGGCTCTGATCCCATAACTTGAGCCTACTTCAGACATCCTCTCAGGATGATTGCCCTCTATCCTGTAGTAGTTGGGTAGTCTGAGCTCATGTAAAGGTCTCTTGCCCTTAAAATGCACTCTAGTAGTTGTTGGTCCAACCAAGAATGGTTGCTGTCTGGGAACAGTTGGGTATGGCCTTTTGTTGTAGGCACTGGTTGGTTTAGGGCGTCTTTGTACATATTTGTAATACTGTTTTCCATCAATTGAGAGCCCTTTCAACCATTTGTAATTTAATCTGCATCTGGGACACATCCTTTGTATGGCAGCTGCCTTTAAATAGTCATCATCCAGTGCCTCCTCACTAGAGTCTTCCCTTTAGTCTGCAAAGCTCTGCCTATTCACTGGTGAACTTCTGGCATCTTTCTTGACAATATTCTGGCTGGCAACATGCATCTGCATATTAACCTCTTCCAATTCCTTCAAGGATAAGTTCTGGAAGTCTGACACAATAACATTGGATGTAACTTCTCCAATTTCTGGGAATGGATTAGTATCAATCCCCATGGCCTTTTCTGCTTTAGCTGGGAATTTTAAAATCCCCTTTTGAATCTGTTCTTGGATCCTGTCCTGAAAAACAATACAGTTTTTAGTTGAGTGAGACCAAGAATTGTGCCATTTACAATACATTTTTCCTTTAAGTTCTTCTGGAGAAGAAATTTTGGCTCATTTTGGTAACTTTAGGAAATTCACTATAAGCAAATGATCAAAAATGTCATTTGCCTTTGTTAAATCGAAAGAATATTTCTTATAAAGGTTTTTTTTTTTTTTTAAACTGCTGATCTATTGTAGTGTCTTTATGAATTAACGCCTCACAGATCACATGCTCTTTCCATACGATCTCTGCTATATCAATCTCATAATTAGGATCTGTATAATAAGTCTTGTATGATGCATTACTTCGATCTTGTTCTTCCTCAAGTAATGATTCATATCTAGACACCTTATAGGTTAATTCCACTAAATCTCAAAACTCAGTTGAGTCAAACTTTTTTCGAAGCCTAAACTCTAAACCATTTTGAGCCAATTCCACAAATTCAGGCTCTAGTAGAATGACCCTACACTTGTTTCGTGCTCTTTTGAATCTGGAAATAAATTGAACAGCCTTCTTATCAGGTCTTTGACTCAACCTTGCCAAATCTATCATAGAAACTTTTGGTTCTGTTTAGAAGAATTGGGCATGAAATGCATCCTCCATTTGTTGCCAAGTTTGGATAGGGCTAGGTGTAAGGTTAATATACCATACAAAAGCTGCCCCAGTTAGAGAATTTGGAAAAAGTCTTAACTTCATGTAATCATTATTAGTAAATTCACCACATTGGGCAGCGAACCTAGCAATATGTTCTACTGTTGACTGGTTTCCATTTCTATAAAAAAGAACAAGTCTGGTACTCTTAACCCTCTTGGGTATTCATGTACTCTATCCACCCATTCTGGATATGGTTTCCTATACACAGGAGTTTGAACCCCCCGAGCCATAGGTCCATACATTTCTCTAACAATATCAGCAATTTGGTCCCTAGGAACCATATTTTGTGCTTGTTGGACTACCACTGGAGGAACAAACACAAGATTTGCTGGAAAACCTTGTGCCTGAGGTCCTCTTGGTCCATAGGGAGGTATATTTGGGACTAGTTGTCTCTGTGGTACTGGCTGCTGTTGAGGGTATGGTTAACCCCTCTGAGCCTATCCTGCGAAAGATGCTATAATAGGAGGAGCATGTGTTGTTTCTCTTCCAACCGCAGGAAACCCTTCCAACCTTCGGGTACAAATTCGAACAAAGGATTAGTGAACCCCCTTGTGCCAAGTATGGCTTCAAACATGGGATTTGGAAACATTCTCATGTCATTTTCTTGTGTTGGCCCAGATCCACCAATTTGTATGGCTTCGCTGTTAAGTAATGAGTCATTTTGATTTATCATAGGCCTCGAAAGAGGCTCATACCAAGACTGAGGTAATGGTCTTTCATAATTTTAATTACTAGTTTGACTAT
>NW_021026333.1:580194-629527 GCF_004153795.1 Camellia sinensis
AAAAATAGATAGTTATTGTTAAATTTATACCTTATCATTTATTTTTTAAAAAACAAATATGATTTAAACACTATTCCGATATTTAATTGAGTCTTGATATCTCTATACAATGCAGAATAGTGTGTTACTAAACTAACTCTAAAAACAAAATTAGTGGTTCGAATTACCGAAATGATTCCAAAATGAGTCGTCCAAACTCAAATGCTCTCTCAAGTTCGAAATAACATCTTGATAGAACCAAATTCCATTAATGAAAATCTCTCCCTACAACTTGCACATAATTATTATTTGACTATTCGTCCCTAACCTTTATTTGCCTATTTTGAATTTAATTCAAATTAAGGAATGACAACGCAATTCATTCTTGGCTCTACTATATCTCTAAAATTTTGTGCCCCACAAGATTTTATTTTTGTGCAAGGATTTGTGGTGCCAGCCAGAAAATATGACAGGGTCCTCCCCTAAAATTTCCTTCTATTCGTGTTCTTTTGTGTATCCAATATGGTTCTGTATTCTTTCCAATTAGATTTAAATCATCTTACTGTAGACCATCTTGAGCTTGCCCAACCTAGGGAGGGGCTTGAAATACAGAGATTTCTTCGAGGAAGATACAATGCTCTTTTAATCATTGAGCTTTGGCATGGTTTTTGTAATCATATTTTTTTTTGAACGAGACTTTTTTAGTTTTAGGTTTAAAAAGAATCATGTTGGTTTTTTTGATTTTTTTGAACTTCTTCTAAACACACGACACCGTGAGATTATATGAGTGCTTGAGCTATGGACATGTGTGTGTTAGTACACCGCAATCTGACCCTAGTCGTGCTGTATATATTATCATTGCACTGTACACTATCACAACTTAGCGCAGAACAATAGTCGACACTTAGACTGGATCTGATATATAATGAAAGATCATTAACTCCACACTATCATATCACACTGTGATCGAGAATCATCAAGCAGTCACGTAACCATAATACCTGTGAGCTAGTTTCATTAATGAATGTAGTCTCAATCACAAACGTCACTTCTTTGATTTTACCTGTAGAAAGCTTCTCAGTGTTTTATTTTTCTTTGTGATCTAGACATACTGTTATTCGCCCATTAGTCTTGCTGCCACACTACACATGCTCTTTTGAACACTCCAAAAATGCTTTGGAGCTATATACCATTTGATATACGATCCACTAATTAGGTGACAGTAGGTTCCCGCTATACATGCTATAGTGCGTTATATAACACCTATCGTTGGTCTTCTGGGGGGGGGGTGTCCGTGGTCCGTATCCCTCCCAATCATTTGCTAATTCATCGTACACACACCTAGTGCAGTACAAAGAATAAAATATATGATAAAAACATAACAACTACCAATCGGGCCAGATAAAGGTATATACTTATCGTATATGAAATCACGACACCAACATAATCTTACCTGAGCAGCATAGGTGCGTAGGATTCTCCATATGGTCCGGCCCTTACATCGCTCGATAGGCGAGCTTATGCGAGCAACTAAATTAGTGTTCCCAAGCATTTTGAGGTTAACAATGGCGACGTGTCCCAAGTCTCTGTATATATTAGCGCAATGGGCAATAAGCTATGTCTAGATCACGAGATAGCATAAGAACAGCACTTGATACGATGATCATGAGAATCTATGAGAGCGTTATCCGTACAGTAAATCAAAAGAAGTGACGTTTTGTGATTTGAGGACTACATTCATTTATGAGAAACTACTTCACCAGTTTGGTTCACATAAAAGTCAGGATTAATTTCACCACTTCTATCACCGAAACTAGTCTTATTTGATCCAAATAATTAACCTAAGCTTTGTTTGCTAATTTGGTTGGTTAAAAAAAATACATAAAAAAATAAAATATACTAAATAAAGTTAAAATAAGACAAAATGTCACATCTAAATCATAATCATTTTACTTTTTCTTTCACAAAATTCAAAAAAATCAAAAAAACCAAACCAAATGATCTTTTTAACCTAAAACTAAAAAAGTCTCAACTCAAAAAAAAATAATTAAAAAAACCAATGCCAAACAATGATTAAGAATTGTATCTTCCTCGAAAAATCCTTTATTTCCAAGCCCCTCCACTAGGTTGGGCAAGCTAAGATGGCTCTACAGTAAAATTTTAAATTATTGAAAGAATAAGAACAATTGATACAAAAAGACACGATAAAAAATTTTGGGGACCCTGCATTTTTTGGTGGGACCACTAAATTCCTTGCACAAAAATAAATTTGTGGGGGCACAAAATTTTAATATAGTAGACAAAATAATTGCTTGTCTTCTTAAGTTGAATTATTCAAAATAGGCAAATAAATTAGGACGAAAGAAATAATAATTATGTGCAAGTTGTAGGGAGAAGATTTTCATAATGGATTTGGTTTCTTTCAAATTGTTATTTCAACTTGAGAGAGTGTTTGAACTTGATAGGTCCATTTTGGAACCGATTTCAATAATTCAAACCGTTCATTTTTTTGAACTTATTCAGTAGAATATTCATGCAAAAAATTAAGATGACTGGATATCGATAATTATATGTTTGAGAGCCTGTTTGGGAAGGAGATCTCAGGCTAAATTAGCCACATGTGGACAAAAGAGGCTTTTCTAGCCACATGCGGACAAAAACTGAAAATGGCCTTGGCAACAACCAATGCCAAAGTAGATTTATGAAACTACCCCATGAAAGAGGGGCATGCGTTAGCACCCACAAAAAAGTTTAAAAAAAAAAAAAAAACATTTTCCCAAAAAACCCCTTTTTTTGGGAAATTTTCTCTACAAATAAGTTTTTAAAAGTAATCAAACCAAACAAATTTTTTCAAAAAAATTTCTCAAAACTTGTAAACCAAACAAGTTTTCCAAACAAATCTCTCTCTCACACACATCAAATCAATCACTTTTTCCAAAACTCTCTCTCAAAATAATTTTCCAAAACATCTTTTGAAAAAAACCAAACCAAACAACTTTTCGTACTTTTTATCTCTAAAACACATCTCTCAAACACAAACCAAACATACCCATTATCCCCAAGCAAGACCTTAGATAAAGAGTGAAATTAATTGAATATCTATAATCATATGATTATATCATATATTTTTTTAAATAAAAAATAATTTATTATCAAAATTATAGTTGTTGTCCACTATTTTAAATATAAATATGATCTAATCATATAATTATCATTATATAATTAATTTTACTTTTTGCATGACCGATATGTACAAAATGAATGATGAAATTATTAAGGTATCAAAGGTGTTTTGGAAAAAAAAAAAAATTTATTTTTTATTTTTTGTTTTAAGTTGTTTTTTTTTTTTGCAAAATTATGTCAAAATTTTTTATTTTTCTGATCTATCTTGTGTATACGAATTTAAAAAGTAAAAAAAAAAAATTGAAAATTTTCAAAAATAAAAAAACCTAAAAAAGACTAATTATTTTTTGCCCCTTTTTTTGGGTCTTTTTTTGAATTTTTTTAGTTTTCCGGACTATCCAGTTGAGTAGAATTCATAAGCTTAAAACTTTAAAAAAAACAAAAACAAAAACAAAAACAAACAAACAAACAAATTAAAAAAAAACAAAAAATCATGAATAAAAGCGAACCAAACCACCCTCCCCCCCTTCAAACTCGCACTCATATAGTCTGCCCCATTTAATGGACACCTAATCTTCTTTTCTAAGCTTTTGCACCCATGAAACCATCCATGGCTAACAGTTTTTTCCATACAGGATGGGAAAAAAGCAGTTGTCATGAGAAAATATTTATATTCTACGACTTTCTACTTTTTCTTACAATCATGTTATCAAAACCCTACATCTTATTTATATGTACATGTAAAATTGTACACATCATCAATTTGTTAACTTTATCAATTAGGTAGTATTTGGTTCACTATAATGAAACAAAATAGAATGATTATTTTATCAAAATATTCATTCTTATGTTTAATTGACCAAAAAAATAATAATAGCAAAATGCGTTATAAATAAAATCATCATTTACCATTTCAAGAGAATGATCATTCCATATGAGAGTATAATGACTGATCATTTTATTTCAATCCATTCTAACTCATTTTAGTATATCAAATAGAAGGTTGATTTTATTCACTAATTTTATAACGGTGAACATTATCATTTTTTTTTATTACTATGATTCACTTCTTTCACCATAAAGTTTAATGAATAAAATTGTTTTTTATTGTGATTATTCGTATTTTACTTGGTTCGTGCATATGATTGTTGGCGGCTCACATTAGATCCAACTTAGTTGTTATTGTATTTAGATCTTAATCTTTAGGTGCAGTTGGGGTGTTGTAGGATGTATTCCTTTCAAATTTTAGGTTTAACTAAGGTCGTAAACGAGTTGAGTAAAGTCGATCTGTAGTATGTTTGGATTTGTTTGTTAAGATTTTAACAAATTTGAACTCGATCTCAATAAAAATTTAACGATCCGAGCTCGAACTAAGTTGGCTTAGACTTGATTCGAGTTCGCACCTATTCACGAGTCTTAATAAGTCAAAATTTTTTATAAATTCATACTTGTATATCAGATTAAAATTACAATTAAAATTTTGATTATACATTATATTTATATATAAACATACTAAAAAAATTAATATTTTACTAAAATAATAATATCTACTACTACTATTATATAAATGTACTATCTATAGTTAATTATTGTTTACATTCATATTTTTTAAATATGTAAATAACATATTTATCTTATTTTTTATACATATTTTTACATTATTAAATATATAAATAAAAAATGTTAAACGAGCTAGCTAACGAGTTGAATGTTAGTATGTTTGGATTTGTTTATTAAAAATTTAATGAGTTCGAGCTTGAACGCAAAAAAAATTTAATGAACCGAGTTCAAACAAACTCATATACCAAGCAGAAGTCAAATCTATTCATGAATGACTCTGTTTATTTGCAGTTCTAGGTTCAACTCTCACTAAGTACTATCAACTCCTTGGAATTATGCGTACGGGCTCTTTCCATATGAAGGGAACACTTTACATAAATTCCAAAAATTAATTGAGATGCACATAATTCGACCCGAACATCCTGCTATCAAAAAGAGTTGTTTTTTATAAAAAAATCCTTCAACTTTTTCACAGGTTCAGGATAGTGCTCCTTACAAAAATCATCAAGGTGTCTTGTTGTCTGTTCTGAGTAAGGACACTATAATTTGAGAATTTGCTCCGACCTTGACCTCACAAAAAAAAGTTCTGCTTAAGTCAGGACTCGCGCAGTAAGAGAGCATTGGACCCACACAAAGTGCTGTGATAGCAACAACTTAAAGCTAACCTCTTAATCAATTACGCTACGCCCAAAAAATTGGCCCAAAAATTTCGAATTTAAGACTTAAAATCTTAATCCCCAAATCTTTACTAAGTTACCAAACACCCTTAAGTTATCAAAAGTAATTATATTACGAAGAACTCTTGATATGAACCGCTTTTAACAGAAACAACTACAATATTTACTTTTGTCTATTTTGATGATAAAGCGTAATGTCATTCTTGCCCCTACACATAAACTAAGCCAAATAACATTTTCTCATGCATCATGTATTTCCTCTTCACCTTATTGTGGGATCCACTAATCTTTTTTCCTTTTTACCTTTTTTCGTGTTTTTTTTTTATTTATTTTTAGTGAATCTTTTCAAAATTTTAGGTAATATTTTGTCTTTTTTAGATTTACTTTACTTAGATGTATCTAAAATATAAAAAATTTAAATTTTTTTAAAATTAATAAATATACTAGAATACGAAAAATGTACTGAATTTTTATTTTTATTATTTTTTATATTTTTGGTATTAGTGAATTTTTTAAATATTCTTTTAAAAAATATTATATTTTTTAAGTGTATTTATGTTAGATGTATCTTAAATTAAAAAATTACTTAAAATATTATAAAAAAAAATCAATGATAGTAAAAAAATACAGAAAACAAAAATTTTCAATTTTCTGAAAAGTAAATTTAGAAAACTCAAATCAAATAAGTTGAATTGCACTATAAATCAAATGTAATATTTATTTTGTGTATTTTAACATAGACAAAATGTCAATAAGTTCCACTTTTTTTTTTTTTCTTAGAAAAGTCAAAAAAGCCAAAACAATTAAACCAAACAAAGTTTTAATCCCAAGTTATAGCCAATTAAGATTATTTTGGGAAGTTAGTTAAAAACTGACTTTTTAATTTTTTTTTGGCTTTTTTTAAAAAATATATATAAAAAAAGTAAAGAGATGATGCGACTCAAAATAAGTTAAAGAGAAAATATCATTTTGTCCACCAAAATATAACACGTTTTTCATGTTGACCCCTATATTTCGATTTATTTCAATTTAATACCCAAACGTTTTACAAATTGATCAATTAGACTCCTGTCGTCACCTTTCGTCTACGATTATAAAAATTAAAATTTCATAATTTTCCCCAAGTACCCCTCCTCGGAGTCAAATCCAGAGAAAAGTATCATGCAAAAAAGTGGTTTCATTTGTGAGTACATTCACTACAAAAAAAAACACTTTTGGAGACTAATGTTTTAGTCGCCAAAAGCATTGATTTTAGTCGTCGAAATGATTTGCCGACCAAAAATTTTGGTTGCTGGCTTTGTCACGGATACATTGTTGGCGAAGGTATTGGCGACTAAAATTTTTTTAGTCGCTAAAAATCCAACAGAATGGCGACTAATCTTTTAGTAAGCAAAAGAGGCAGCTATTAGCGACTAACAATGCTTTAGTCGCTAAAAATCCAACAGAATGGCGACTAATTTTTAGTAGGCAAAAGAAGCAGCTATTAGCGACTAACAGTGCTTTAGTCGCTGATGATTCATATTGGCAACTAAGATATTAGTCGTCCAAAGGGTGCATCAATTCATTTAACTCACATCTTCAGCTACTACATCTGTTGTCGCCAAATATATATGTTATATATAGCGAACAAATTACTAGTCACCAATAGTGTCATTTTTAGCTACTAAAGATTTTGTCGCGGAAAGGTTATTCTAGTTTAGCTACTACACAGTTTAGTCGCCAAAACTATTTTCTATTCGTTTTAGCTACTAAATATTTAGTCAGCAAAAGATATATTTCTTTTTTTTGGCTACCAATTTTTTTGTCACCAAAAATGTCATTTTTTATTTTTGTTTATTTTTTTTTCATTTTAATAAATTTTTTCAAAACCTGTATATATCCACCGCAACCTATAATAGGTATGCAAACAAATCAATATATATTATCACCTATTCCATAATGCATGTTTCACTTAGAACCATCAAACAAAAAAGAACACCTTACAATGTAAACTTATATACAAACCAACTAATATATTCCAATTACAAATAATAACGTCACACATTCCAACTATGTTACCAAAACAATGTCCGCTATACACAAAACATTGTTACTATACTATGCATTGTAATGACCATTTGGCATGGTACAAATTACCATGGTAATATGTACCACGACAAAATGTAATCTATATATACCACCAGAGCAATTAATACAAGTTCCAAAAATACTATGTACCCCGCCAAAAATTATATGTACGATTCATCCAATTTCCACACAAAAAGTCGAGGACGACCAAAAACTTCCCAACTTTGCAAAACTGTGAAACAAAAAAATAGAAGATCCACATATCAATGCCAAAAGCCATCTACGCAACAAAAATGACACCCATTAGTTCCATTGTAAACAAAAATTTTCAACAAAAAGTATGTACAAACGTTTGAGGGGGCAAGACCCCACTTGATGCGCCCTTCCCTCTGCACCTGGCATCATGTATGTAAGCATAAACAAAAAAAGGATGAACCACATGAGGCTGTCTGTAAAACAGATTCTAGGGAGGGCAAAGGTCTAACCATAAAGAAGAAAAATAAAAAAATTTAAAATCCATGCAGAGTGAATAATTACCTATCATTTTGTTTCCACCACAATATATGCTCATACATACCATTTCAGAAAAATGTAAAACTGGGAGGAAGGTTAAAGTTGAATGATCACCACAGATTCACAGTTGGCATGAAAAGATTATGACACCGGTCTCGTTTATTAGCTCCAAAAGTTTCTGAATTTTTATTCAACTTCACAGTCATTCTTTTGTTGAGCAAAACACTTAAAATTCCAATTCAACATGACTGTTGTTCAGCTACAACAGTGATCCTGTAACAGATGAGGTCTATATAGTCCATGTGTTTCGCAGCATCATACAATTTCAAGAGTGTATTTATTACCCAGTAACTTGTAAATTTCACATTTCCAAGATTTGTTTCTCACACTTAAAATCTAACATCTAAATCTCCACAACGACAATATGTGAAAATGTGGAAAGGTATGTACTGTGTACAATATTGTATTACAATAACACTTAATGCACTTGGAAACTCAATGCAAAGGTATGTGTTGTGTAACATTTACGTTGGCTTATAGAACAAAGTCTACTTAAATGTGTTGGCATTGTCAAAATCTTGGCAATCATGATCGAAAGTCACAAATAGGTTACAATTCAGATGGGTTCGGTTGAGTTGAGAGTTTATTCATATTTGAGTGTAAAGTGTAAACAAATTTCCCAAGTCATGCATGAGCCCCAAGTCAAGTTTAGTCTAAAGTGTACACATATATATATTTTATCTATAATCAAATAGAACTTGCTAATGTGGGGCCCAAACTTCATTTGAAATTTCATTATCCCCAACAATCCCCAAACTATCAATTAGACCCCTGAACAATATGAAGTTTGGGGGTCTAATTTATATTTTATAGATAGTTTGGGGGGACAAAATAAAATTTCAAACAAAATTTCAATGCCATGTCAACATCTTCCGTTTGATTATAAACGGCAGCTAACGGCAAGGGTAAAATTGATCCAAAATCAAATAGTTTAGGTGTAAAATTGATATTATTTAAAGAACAAGGGTTGAATTAATTTTTGAGTGAAAGTTTAGGAGGCAAAATGATATATGCTGCTTTTTGCCGTCTATCATTATTATTTATCAGTTTACTTTTTTGATAAATAAGCAATCTTATTGAAAGAGCATCAAGAAGATGCTAAAAGAATAGAACGAACGAACCCAAAAAAAAGGCAGCTATACTGAACACATCTGGACTAGCATCTCATGTTTGATCTTTCTAGGGTCATGAAACAAATATTAATCATTCCATTATATTCTTAGAACCAACATTAATGTTGGTTGCTAGAATCTAATACAAGGATTCAAGGTCATATTACAGTAAACAACTGGGATCTTCAATGCTCCTTTAGCAGAATATACTCTTTTATACATTGGAGCACTCTTGACAACATGCCCAATTCATCACAAACACATTATTAGAAGTTAAGCAACCATCTCAACTTGAGCTACTTCAAGGCTTCTAAACAATACCTAAAATTTTATATTTCAAAGGCATATGGTTGGGTCTGTCAAAGAAGACAGTGTGTGCAATGAATAAGTCTGCCATGCATGAGATGGATCAAAATTATTAGCAAAAACAACACTTTCTTTTATGAATAGAACAAACAGTAAATTGAGTTAAGACAGTATGGTAAGGTTCATGTGGTTTATCATCCATTTCCCCCCTCTAATCCATCATCATTGAATTTTCTAAGAATTTAAAATTCAGAGTCAAAACAATAAACCCCAGATAAGCAGACTTGTCTAGCCACTCCAGACATCAATTGTTCAGAAAACCTTTAATGATTTAAAGACGCATTGGAAAGTGAAAAAAAAAAAAAATTGTAAGGGCAAGATTTTCTGTAGACTATGAGGGAATTAAGAAAAAAGACTTTGATTGAAAATAAGGATGAAAACAAACCTGGAAAGCAGGCCCACTTTCAGCAGAATTCATGATACTCCAGCCAGCCATGAATGCAAAGAGGAATAATCTTCTAAGGATAATTACAGTAGGAGGAACTTCCACAAAACTGAGCAAGTTCTTGACCCAAGGTGGAGACTCTTTTACTTTCTTTTTTAACCTGCTTTTCAAGTTGATTTTTGTTTTCTTCCTATTTATGAAACTTGCCATTAGTATTTTTTCAAAAGCAGCTTCTAAGTTGCATTTGTTGTATTAGAAATCTTAACATCCAGGATTTGAGCCATCCATGCCAAGTGCCACATCTAACATTTGATTAGGCTTTTCCTTTTTATTCCAATGTACATTGCAATTGATTTTGGGACATCAAAGGAAGCATAGTTATGGACTAACAATGGCATGACTAAATCTAACCTTTATGCACCTATTGATGATGACCTACTTTTATTCCTTAGTTATTTGAAATAGATTGGAGCCAAAATTCACAGATACTGTTCACATTTCAGGATTAGCCTGAACTATTGTCGTTCCTTGCCTTATCGAACTCCCAAACACTTGCATGCCCTTAATGTTTCTAACCTATCTACTGGTCATAAAAACTTAGTACATAAAAACATACTTTAGCATTGCACATCATCAATCTTTGATAATATAGCTTTTAACATGGTCACTTGCACTTTTCCTAGATTTTGATAATATAGCTTTGTAGCTGATAATGTAGCTTTTGATATTATGAGAGAAAATCCCTTTGTTAATCTTTACGAGTCATATACAACTTTGTATTTTACCGATCTTTTGGGAGCAAAATTTATTGTAGTCAGTCCTATAAATATATTTTGATTAGTTTGCTGCATCAAATTTTGGTGACATAACTTGTAAGGGTATCCCCTGTTTTTCTCTTTACCTCGGGATTTTTTTATTCACAAGTGAGCTAGATAAGTTTACGACGTTTTTCATGCCAACTCCCAACGTATATGTGCTAATTACGTCCCGTCTGTCCCCACATGTCCTATTTGACACAAGGAAGCTACCCGTGCCATCCGTAGAGTGTTTCAGGGGCTGATTTGAATTTTCGGCCCTCGAAGGCCATTTTCAGCTAAGCTTACAGTGTTTTTCATGCCAACTCCCAACATACATGTGCTAATTACGCCCCGTATGTCCCCACAGGTCTTATTTGACACAAGGAAGCTACACGTGCCATCCCTACAATGGTTCGGGGGCTGCTTTCAATTTTTGGCCCTTGGTATAAACTTTTCGGCTAAGTTTACGGCGTTTTTCGCGCCAACTCCCAACGTACGAGTGCTAATTACGTCCCGTATGTCCCCACAGGTTCTATTTGACATGAGGAAACTATCCGTGCCATCTCTATAGTGGTTCAGGGGCTGTGTTCAATTTTCAGCCCTCGAAGGCCTTTTTCGGCTAATTTTATGGCATTTTCGTAAGACAACAAATAACCTAGATACTCTAATATTAACTAAACTAACATATTTTTCCAATATGACAATAATGAAGCTCGTAATTATCCAATGGATTCAACATGGGCAAAAAGGAGAAAAATACCCGGACTTATGTTTATTACAACCCAAATAAAATCATGATTCACGTATTAGCATCCTTTTTAGGCAACAAAAATTACAATTTTTTAGTGGAATTATTGAGACGTGGCAAACAAAATACTTGAGCAATGTAAATATTGTTAAACAATTCCTTGTAGATAGAAGCATTAAAAAAATATACACCAAATAGTAGGATGAATATCACATCATTGAATAAATTGAGAAGTGAAATTGCTCATATGGCACTTAATTAGAACATTTATAAATTCATTTCTCCTGCTCAATGTTGTGGTAAGATAGTTATTCTAGCGTCTAGATGCTTGTTGACCTGAAAAGATACTCATAAGTCTGCCCGTAGAATAGGCTATCTTGACATGACAAATGTTAACTTCTAGAGAATAATATGTATTTTGTTATTCATACTATAGCCAAATGTTATCCAGCATGGACATGGACGGTGCAAGTTCACATAAAAAAAAGTATATTCAAACTAAAAAAAAAGGTCATCATTTTTCTCTCTCACTTTTTTTTTTTTTTATTTTGTTGGAATTCCACGCTGTTCGAGTAGACTCCACTAAAAAAAATTGGGGTGGTTGGAGGTTTTGTTTCAAACAGCTACTTCTTTTGGTGAAACTAACTCTTCTAACTTTCATGTTTTGTGCTCTTGTTGCTGATGTTGGTATATCTGCTACATGTTGGAAACTGATAGGCAATAACTTGCTAATTGAATGTTTCTTTATGGAGCGAACAACCTGAGAACATTCCCACATGTCTTGCCACAAAACCCTACCCTAAATCTGTAGTGTCGTTATTTTTCAAAAAGCTGAAACTTTGCAAGTGATGAGATTTTTTTAAGTGTCATCGAAGAATTTTAGCAATGTAGAATTATCATCTTCTGCATTGTTATAAAGTGAAGTCATATCCTATAAATACAATTTCAACGATTTTGTTTCTTTTTCTTCAATGGTGAAGAAACTTGTGTTTGGAGCTGAAGTAAAGATGGGTCTATCAACTAATATTTGACATCATAAGTTGTATTTGTTGTATCAGAAATCTTAACATGCAGGATTTGAGCCATCCATGCCAAGTACCTCATCTAACATTTGGTTAGGCTTTTCCTTTTTATTCCAATGTACATTGCAATTGATTTTGGGACATCAAAGGGAGCATAGTTATGGACTAACAATGGCATGACTAAATCTAACCTTTATGCACCTGTTGATGATGACCTACTTTTATTCCTTAGTTATTGGAAATAGATTGGAGCCAAAATTCACAGATACTGTTCACATTTGAAGATTAGCCTGAACTATTGTCTTTCCCTGCCTTATCGAAATCCCAAACACTTGCATGCCCTTAATGTTTCTAACCTATCTACTAGTCATAAAAACTTTGTACATAAAAGCATACTTTATCATTGCACATCATCAATCTTTGATAATATAGCTTTTAACGTGGTCACTTGCACTCTTCCTAGATTTTGATAATGTAGCTTTGTAGCTGATAATGTAGGTTTTGATATTATGAGAGAAAATCCCTTTGTTAATCTTTACGAGTCATATACAACTTTATATTTTACCGATCTTTTGGAAGAAAAATTTATTGTAGTCAGTCCTATAAATATATTTTGATTAGTTTGTTGCATCAAATTTTGGTGACATAACTTGTAAGGGTATCCCCTGCTTTTCTCTTTACCGCGGGATTTTTTTATTCACAAGTGAGCTAGATAAGTTTACGGCATTTTTCACGCCAGCTCCCAATGTATACGTGCTAATTACATCCCGTCTGTCCCCACATGTCCTATTTGACACAAGGAAGCTACCCGTGCCATCCGTAGAGTGCTTCAGGGGCTGATTTGAATTTTTGGCCCTCAAAGGCCTTTTTCGGCTAAGCTTACGGCGTTTTTCACGCCAACTCCCAGTGTACATGTGCTAATTACGTCCCGTATGTCCCCACAGGTCTTATTTGACACAAGGAAGCTACACGTGCCATCCCTACAATGGTTCGGGGGCTGCTTTCAATTTTCGGCCCTCGGTATAAACTTCTTGGCTAAGTTTACGACGTTTTCCGCGCCAACTCCCAACATACGCGTGCTAATTACGTCCCACATGTCCCCACAGGTCCTATTTGACATGAGGAAGCTACCCGTGCCATCTCTATAGTGGTTTAGGGGCTACATTCAATTTTCAGCCCTCGAAGGCCTTTTTCGGCTAATTTTACGACGTTTTCGTAAGACAACAAATAACCTAGATACTTTAATATTAACTAAACTAACATATTTTTCCAATATGACAATAATGAAGCTTGTAATTGTCCAACGGATTCAACATGGGCGATAGGGAGAAAAATACCCGGAATTATGTTGATTACAACCCAAATAAAATCATGATTCACGTATTAGCATCCTTTTTAGGCAACAAAAATTACAATTTTTTAGTGGAACTATTGAGACGTGGCAAACAAAATACTTGAGCAATGTAAATATTGTTAAACAATTCCTTGTAGATAGAAGCGTTAAAAAAATATATACCGAATAGTAGGATGAATATCACATCACACTGTGACAGAGGTAAGTAGGAAGTAGGTGTTGGGCAGATTGCCTTAACTTTTTGTATTCGAAATTAGAATGCCAAAATGGCCCACTTTTGGGAAAATTAATATTTCATTGAAATCAAGTGGTTACCTTATAGAAATCAGATTACGGTCCGTCTGCTGCAAAGTCTACTCACATTATGCCTCAAAACCTATTCGAAGCACATAACAAAAAAAAAAATTCATAGCAACTTTAGAAAACAATTCTATGCCAATATGATCCATATTTTTCTAGAACTTGCATTAGCTTATCAATAAAATTATGTTTACCGAATAGTAGAATGACCATCTGAACCCTGCAAGAGGGTTGTGAGCCGTGACACCACGTCGTTCAAATGATTGAGTTGTACTTGTTGTGCCTTCCGTGCTTTTTTTCCTTCTTCAATTTGTTTCATTAGCTCATTTCTTTCTCTCATAATTTCCCCTCCCTATCTCTTTGGCGCTCCTCTTTCGCTTTCAGCAACTCCTCGTGATCTCCTTGGTGCTCTTCTTTCTCCTTCAGCAACTCCTTGTGATCTCTTTGACACTCCTCACAAAGAACCTCCAATTCCACTCTCATTGACTCCATATGTTTATCACATGCTCGTGCCGCACTGGAAGCTGTTGAAGAGGGTTGTGGGCCTATCCCACATTCACGCAAGTAATTTTTTTTACCCTGAGCACTTGCCTTGATAGTTCTTTGTGGGTCAATGGCAACCCCGCATTGGTGGCTACGACTTGTAGATTCACCATATTATCCTGTCATGGCAAAAAAACAATAAAGTCAAGATGGTTGAAGGAATTGAAAACAACTTTACTAACTGATATGCAACAAAATTGGTTTCAACATTCAATACTCACATGTAACTCACCACATTTAGGGTCAATCCAGTCTCCCGTCTTCTTGGACTTGTGTGATTTCTTATAAAATTCAGGGAAATCTATTTCTCCATCTTCATTTGCCTATTATGTTTGAAAAAATTCCATTGATGAAGTAGTACATAATAATATTCAAAATGAAGAAGAACCAATCATCCATTATATTACTAAACAAATAACTACTTCTCACCATAAGCGACATTGCTATAGGAAATGATCGCGATTCACTTGTATGATTATAGCCTAAGGGAGCATACCTCTATTTGCTTTACCAGCTTTAGAGCATTTCTAACAAGAAAAAAAAAATTACATGTAGCAATAATTAGTAAAGAGTTTTTATTGATATTCACATAAATGAATTTCAAGAATGGAGTTTCTAATTAATTTCTTACCAAGTGAGATTCGTCTTTCCAAGCAACATCAATAAGATATTTCCAGTCGTCCAAGCTCACTCCACTAGGCGGATGACTATAGGGGTCATCAACACCCTTTTCCTCAAGTTTGAGGAACTCTTGCTTTAGATTGTACCTCCAATCCTTGTATAGCAAATATGTCTTTCTATCGAGGATTTGTTGAGCTTGTTCATCATTATCAAAATCATCCCCGATAACAAACTGGTCCTACAAACATAATAAGACAATTAGTACATCAATTAATTTAAGCAATTACAAATAACATAATAATGACATTATAGGAAGATGAATCTCATACTAGCACCGCTTGGATGACCGCATCTTTGGTACTTTGATCGATTTTTCTCCATGACTTCACGTTTTGAAGAGGGCACAACCGTCTAATTTGCAATCCCAGCTTATTCATCGCTGGGGTTGCATTCCCTCCTGTGATTGCGTTCAACACCCGATTGACATACACATGTAGTTTCTCTTTTTTTTTCCTGGCTATTCTTTTTTGCACTCATTTGCCTAATGTACGTCCTCGTACACGAGTTGACCTTTTTCGCCCTGCTACAAAAGGGGAAGCAAGTCACAAATTACAAACAAATTTAATGAAAGATGTTCGAGTATTGGTTGCTGCTTCATTTAAAAGAAAAAAAAAAGAAAAAGAGACACATATAAGCATTGTGATAGTAGAGACAATAAGTGACTATCAAACTAATACCATTAATTATTAGTGTATAGCCCTTGGTTTCTTTTAAGTTTAGAACTCAACTAAATCAATGAACTTTATGTACAACAAAATTTACATATTTTAATTTTAAATATGTAAAGCACAACAAAGCTATAATATCACCTCAACCAACTATAGGCCAACCAAAGATTACATGTGTTGCCTCTGTTAAACTTGAGATAAAAATCTGATTCTCTTTCCTTTCTTGGACATAATTGCATAACCATGCACAACTGATCCGTTCCTTACCAATCAGTGTATCTCCACCAAAATGAATTGAAGGGTTGGGCACTATAGGTAGGATATGTGTTCACTAAGGCATTCACATTGACTAACAAGATTAACAAACAGATTAACCTACAGATTAACAAAGGCATTCCTTACCAATCAGATTAACAAGGCATTCACATTTTCATTGTTTTTCTTTCTGTCTATGGGGTTTTCATTGCCATAAAGACCTGACTTATGCACCTCCAAAAAAAGAAAAAAAAATTGTAAACAGCTAAGTTCAATCCTCTTACCCACGCCACCTGGCTACGTCTCCTCCACCACTGTTTGTGTATCATCTGGTGGCTGTATCTCATCAGAGAACGTCAACGGGATACCAATAACTGCTGGACATGCTTCAGAGGCTGATAATACGTTGCCACTTGTTGCTGTCTTCCATGGTACCTACATAAAAAAATAACAAAATGAAATGAGTAATAAACATCACATACATCATTTACATACATATACATAAACGTCACATACGTCATTTACATACATTTACATAAACCTCACATACATAAATGTCCAAACATCGTTGGATGTTTAAATGTCATTATTTCTTCGACATCCAATCACAGTTGGACTCTTGTATTAATCAACCAGCAGATTAACCATGAATACAAACATCCCAACCCAGATTAACCAGCAGATTGACAAGATTAACCAGCAGATTAATAAACTTATTTGAGTCAGCAACCAGAGACAGAAGCCAGAGACAGAGCAAAAAAAACTTATCAAGATTAATGTCCAAAACTTATCAAGATTAACCAGCAAAAAAACAGCAGCAAACTCTCCAAATCAGCAACTAGAGACAGAGCAGATAAGTAAATCTGCCACAGATTGTGGGAAAATTTGCCAAATGGGACAACAGACCGAATGGAAAATCTGACTTCACTATGAATTTGTTTTTCAATTCATAGGGTATTAAGTTCATAAAATATGAATGTAGTTGGGAAATTGGGGTCCAAACAAGAAGAAGAAGAAGATGAAGAAGAACAAGAACAAGAAGAAGAAACAAGACATAATTAGTCTACTCACATTTAAAACTAATTTACTGAATAACCAAGAGCATAATTTTGAAATTCAAATTACAAGGTTCATCAATTTAAGAGGTTGAACATTGCACAAAATTATGGAATTGTACATAACATCTCAAAATGTCAAAATTTAAGAACAAACACCATATTCTTAATTGCCCCCTATTACATCAACAAAACAAGCCAGACAAACAAACAAAGTTCATCAACAATATACTTAGAGAACACATAAAGTAATTTTACCACAAAGTGAGTTAAAACTCTAGGTCCGTATCTGTATCAAAATCACTTTCTATCTCATCTTCTTCTTCGTCATCACCCGCAATTGTTAGTTCATCATCTTCATCACAGATGAAAGCACCATCTATAACACCCTCAGGTTGTACACGCTTTTTGGACTGAGAAACTTCCATTGAAATAATTTCAGGTTCAATGTCATCCCGACGCAAAACAACATCATCATCAATAGGCTCAGTTGGTACAACAGTAGTGGTTTCATCTTCTTGCGACACTTCATCAAATTCTGGCACATCCAGCTCTAGCACATCCCAAAGTCGTCGATGTTGAAACTTTTCTACGACTCGCCAATTCGGCCCTAACTTCGTATCATAAACATAGAAAACTTGTTGAACTTGGCTTGGGAACACAAACAAGTCATCTTTATACCATCGGCTTCTTAGATCAACAGTTGTCACATGTGGTTCGACGTGCAAAGTTCGACTACTACCGGTGTTATACCATTCACATTGGAACAAAACAACCCGATGTCCAAACAAATATGTCAGTTCCCACACTTTACAAAGGTAGCCGTAGAACTTTATCAATTGGCCTTCGTGGTCGCCTTCCACTACCAACCCACTATTTTGATATTTATGACGGTTATCATGGTCGATAGTATGGAATCGGATGCCATTAGCAATGCATCCGGAATATGTGTTCACTAAGGCATTAGGTCCATTGGCTAATGACCACATATCATCGGTTGCTTCGGGTGACTTTTGATTTCGCAATTGGTTCATCTAGACAAGAAAGTATGTCATGTTAATTCAAACTTAGAATAATGTAACATTATCTGCAAACTATACACTAACGAGTTTTAGCTTACACGATCTTTGAGACATTTAGGAAATTCTTTGCATTCTCGCATTGCAATGTTGCAATCACTTCCATATGTTTGTTGCAACACGAGCTTGTGTTCCGTACTTAATGCAATGTAATTCATAAGTAATTGGAATAATGAAGACTTTAAAAATAAAAACCATGTACAAAATGTATGTTGCATATATGATGAGGAATCATACTCTAGATATTCGTCCACTTCCAAACTATTGTGTAGGACAAACCAATGAGCCAATTCGCGGTCAGCTACGAACACATCAATTGCCTTTGGGAGTTGACCAAAAGGACGAACATTTTGAGTGAAAATCGCCAACCCTAGGCCATTGTCACCCCCATCGTAGTTCCTTTCTTCCTGATTAAACACCATTTCAACTCTATCCAAATACATTGAACAAAACGTCGTACACTCTTTCAATATGTAGCCCTCCACAACGGAACCTTCTGGCCGAGCTTTATTGCCCACAAATCCTTTAAGAAGTCCGAGCATCCTACATGTAAACATCATCCTAATTGTTAGTATGGGTATATTGAACTATATTTACATGAAAAAAGCACCCCCATCGTAGTTATACCTCTCAATAGGATACATCCATCGATATTGCACAGGCCCTCCAAGCATAGCCTCATAAGGCAAATGACTTTCCAAGTGGATCATGACATCAAAAAAAGCAGGAGGAAAAATCTTCTCAAGCTTACAAAGTATAAGTACAATTTGTTCTTGCAATTTCTCCAAATCAGTCACCCGCAATGTCTTTAAGCACAACTGTTTAAAAAAAGTTCCCAACTCAAACAATGTGGTCCCAATCTCAGTAGGAAGGTATCTTCGCATCCCAATGGGAAGAAGTCATTGTAGAAGGACATGACAGTCATAACTCTTCAGGCCAACTAACTTACTACCATTCACGGTGACACAATTGGATACATTTGCCGTATAGCCATCAGCATACTTAATCGATTTCAAGAAATCAGAAAACCCTTGTCTCTCTGTCGGGGACAGTGTGTACAATGCTGAGGCTTCTCGAAAGAGCCATTCGCATGCCTTATCAAGTGTAACCCCTTTCGTATTCGCATGTCCTCCAGATCCAAACGTGCTTTGTCTGTGTCCATGTTCTTGCCATCTATGCTCAATAGTGTCCCAAGCAGATTGTCACATATATTCTTCTCTATATGCATGACATCAAGGTTATGTCGAAGCTTAAGTGTTTTCCAATAGGGTAGGTCAAACAAAATGCTTCTTTTTGTCCAGTTTGGAGTTGGCTTTTCAATCCTTTGTCTTTTTTGGTTGGTTGGATGCTTTCCGTACGGCTTGTACGTCTCCAAATTAATTTGCTCCAGTATTTGTTCTCCCGATAACTCCACGGGTTTGGACTGATTCTCAATTTCAACATTGAATAGCCTACTTCTTCGCCAATTATGGTTCTCAGGTAAGTACCACCGAGCACCCAGATACCCTATCTTACTTCACAAACTCTGAGATGAAGCATCCATGTTACAATTAGGGCAGGCCAAGTAACCTTTTGTACTCCAACCAGACAAGGAACCATGTGCGGGGAAGTCATTGATGGTCCACATGACTGCTGCATGCATTGTAAATATTTGGCCATTTAAGGCATCATATGTTTACACACCATGCTCCCACAAATTAGTTAAGTCTTCTACTAATGGTTGCAAGTAAACATCGATGTCTCTTCCAGGTGCGGATCATCCAGGAATAAGCGATGACATCATGACAAATGGATCTTTCATACACTTCCATGGGGGTAGATTGTAAGGCATTAAGATTACGGGCCACATGCTGTATGATGTACTCATATTTCTGAATGGATTGAAACCATCTGTGGCAAGCCCTAGCCTTACATTCCGAGGATCCACAGAGAACGTAGGATGCAACCTATTAAAATCATTCCATGCCTCACCATCAGCTGGATGTCGTAATACTCCATCATCCACACGCTTATCTTTGTGCCATCTCATAAATGCGGCTGTTTTTTTTGACATGTACAATCTCTTCAACCTCGGTGTCAAAGGAAAGTACCTCAGTATTTTGTGTGGAATTTTTTTACCCGTCTTGTTGTTCAACTTGTATCTACACTTCGTACATGTAGGGCAATTCTCCAATGTGGCGTTGTCCTTCCAAAATAGAGTACAATCATTCTTGCATGAATGGCCTCATATCCCAAACCCAATTCACGTAAGAACTTTTTTGCTTCATAAAGGGTCCATGGAATAGTTTCATCACACTTTGGTAGAATGTCTTTGAAAACTTGCATAACCATGTCAAAAGATTTGTTGCTCCATTTATTGTACACCTTCAAATGAAGCATCTTAATTACGAAGGACAAGATGGAGAATTATTCACAGTCTGGATATACTCTGCATTGAGTATCATTGAACAACTTCATGAACTTCAACAAATTGTGCCTCTCCGAACTAGTACGTTCTTCGTCGATATGATCATCCATGAGACCACTCATGTAAATCTCTTCTAACATGGTAGGAAGTTCATCCACATTTTCATGATTTTCTGTCATTCCAGGGTCATTGCTTTTAGTATCATCGTTTCGCATACTAGGATGATCACAAAACATGGGAACATGTTCCCCATGGTGCACCCAAGTTCGATAAGAAATTGCGATTCCTCTTCGAATCAAGTGCAACCGTACAACATGTCAACTAAATTTTGTGTCATTCAAGAAATCAACACAAGGACAACGGATTTCATCCTGTGGCCCAAAATTCTTCGTAGCGAACTCAATAAATGACTGAACACCCTCTAGATACTCTTTACTTTTTAGCCAATCTTGTATCATCATCCAACACTTGTCCATTATTGGAACAGTACACATCAACCAAAGATGAACCTGGGAATGGACGGCAACTGGGAAAAATACTCTGTAATGGAAGAGAGCTTAAGTAAGTTTAAGGGTTCGATTAGCATTGCTTTTTGATGTTTACCAAAATAGTAATAACAGATCGGGACGTTTTGCCTATTTGTCAATTGCATATAGTTGGGTAATTTCAGTAGTAACTCGGCATGTATTCATACGCTAATGTGACATACATGAACAATTCTATGTGAAGTCATCTTACAGGGAGACATATAATTGTGACCAAATTTAAAGAGAAATTAAATTTCATATTCATTAGAGATAGGACGTTAAGAGATCTCAAAAAATACATGTTGTAAACATAAATTTTATGAAAATCAGATGGGTAAAACAAAAGTAATGAAATTTCAAAGTTTTGAAGCATTGAAAAAAATGTGAACATAAATCTTCTAATTTGTATTGTTCTATACTAAAAAAGTGTGTGAACAAATTTATTTTCATATTACAAAATATTTAATTTCATTACATGGATTGGTTCTTCCTTCTAAGTAGTATTCCAAATATATACCCTTAATATGATTCTTCACTTCTATATTAATTAATAGGGGCATTTGCTAGTCTTGGTGCAAGATTAATTTATATTTAACAAACATTATACTAAATCCTATATATTTGTTCCAATCAGTAGAAAAATCCTTTTAAAATTCAAGAAAAATATTACATGCAACTTCTCTATTAACTTAAAATAGTTAACAAGTCAACAAAATCTAATATTCAATTACTAAGGCAACAAAATCTAATATTCTATTAACTTAAAATAGTTAACAAGTCAACAAAATATTTCATTGTTGGTGTGTGAACATATCATCCCAACACATGCCACACTTGATCTTCTTGTGTTGTGGTGGTATATGGAATGTTGGCTCTCTGGGTATGGTGCAATGCTTCATCAACCTGAAAATAACCCGAAACAAACAAGGGACATCGTTATGTTTACACCACTTATGCCAGTCAAATGATGCATTAGAAAACTTCTAGATTTGAGGTTTATTTTACAAAATTGGAGATCCAAACAACACCTGATCAATAAAATATGTTGGAAAAGTTGCAACTACAGTGAGTGACACTGAGGGAAAAAAATGTATATAAAATAAAAAAGAAAGAAAGCAATGTATACAAACTACATATTGCTTTTTAAGAATCATTTGAAGGAGAGGGTCTATTTGAAGTCTTTAGTAGAAGTTATTTGGCAGGTTATACATCTTGGTGCCTCCCACATAAACAGAGAGCTCCAACCTAGGAAATATTGTTCCATTGATTACAAAAATTTCTCAATTATCCGAATTCCATAAAAGCAACTTTCTTCATTGAACCAAAAATTAAAATAAAAATAAAAATAAAAACATTTCACATAATTGTGGAATTTACATGATGAGGTCTATATACATTGCTTGAATTGAAGATACCAATTCTTTAGGATTTTGTATCATATCCCGTGTTTGAAATGGTTTGGGATTAGGAGGGGATAGTACAATCCTATATTATTCTATCCCATGTTTGTTTGAAATTACTAGACATTTACTACATGGTGTAAAACATAGATGGGGCCTTTTAAATCTTTTTACATGTTAGTCGACACTCACTAGGAATCAATATATGAACTATATCAGAATCGGACTATCAATCTAGAACTCAATTTCCCATCAAACAAACATATTACAAAGTATAGGGAAACAGTAAACACAACAATGATCATTACAGCATTCAATTCCAAAAAGAAAAAAGAAAAAAAAAATCTTAAAAACTAGAGGATGGATACTGGCAGAAATGAAGAAGGATAGTATTTTTCCAAGCTTACTCAAAAATTTTAATTTTTTGTTGTATGAGATGCATGGGTGGAGGGAGGGGGGGAGGGGGTCAGAGGTGTCTCAACCCCTTCAAACTTTTGAGAATCCCACTTTTATGTGAGGCCAAACCTGAAAAAAAAAAATGTGTTCTCCTTGTCAAAAAATTTTGGTATTTCACGATGAAGAAGGTTGTTCGTAGAAGATATTAGGAAATGAGGGATGTGAAAATATTTTGGTGGAACCCAATGAAGTCTTATTTGGGGTTAGAATTGTAGGAAAAATATTGTATATGCTACATTTTTGACTCTCTGGACATAGTTATAATACCAAGAATTGCAGAATGTGCATATATAGCTTTATCTGGTTTTTAACTAAAAAGAGAAGCTAGCATTGATTAGACTGACTAATTTGAGGGAATCAGAAATTGAGAATCAAAAATCAAAAATCAAGAATCATCACAGCATTCAATTTCCCAACAATAAACAGAGGCACATTTGGTCATATAGCTCAACAATCCAAAATCGAGAATCATCACAGCATTCAATTTTCCAACACTGAATAGAGGCACATTTGGTCATATAGCTCAACAATCCAAAATCGAGAATTAGAAATCCACAATCTGAAATTTCAACCACCCATTCACAAAATCAGAAAAAGCCCTAAAAATGTTGATTATGAAATCGACAAAAAATGAAAGAAAACAAACATTTAAAAACCCTACAGAAATCGTGAGCCATGGGGATGGAAGAGACAACGAGAAAGAGATACCAACAGACAGACACAGATCGACAGAGAGGGAGAGAGATGAGAGAGAAATACCCGTAATCAGTGGTGGGGCCGATTTGTGGTGGTCGTGGTGGCGAGCGTCGGTGGCCAGCGATGGTGATGATCGACGGTGGTCAGCGGCGTTGAGCTTTGGTATCGAGTGCTCTGTATGGTGTGCGTGAAACAGAAGAAAAATAGTTCTTTGTTAAATATAGGCGCCAATATTAATGAGTTTCCCTCTAAAAAAATTTGGAAGCTTTAGCGACTAAATCATTATTTGTCGCCAAATATGGTTAACAATGACTAAATTTTGTCACCAAAAGAACCATATTTTGGCTACTAAATTGAAATGGTCGTCAGCAATGTTTAATATACAACAACTAATTTAGTTGTGGTCGCCAACAATTCATCAAAAATACTCCCAATTTTTGGCGACAAAAACTTTTTGTTGCAAAATGTTATCATACGGCAACTAAATTAAATTTTAGTAGCGTAAAATGGTTTAAAACAACGACTAAAAACAACTTTGGTTGCCAATAACACTATATGGCAACTAAAAGAATTTAGTAGCTAAAAATATGAAATGAGTGCCGACTAAAATTGATTTTTGGTCGCCCAATACACTGTTTTTGGCGACTAAAATTGCTTTGGTCGCCAATTTTAGTCGCCAAATGTGCAGTTTGTTGTAGTGATTGGAGGGGCAGTTGGAAAAATAAATTACTTAGCCAATCACAGAGTAGAACTCATTTACTGATGAGAAGGTGGTAGTTGGGTTCAAGGGGACCTACCTATGTTGTCATGAAATATATGTCTATATAATAAGTATATACTTCACAGCTTCATGGCACTGCGCTGCACTTAGCATTGCTATCTAGGGTTTTCTTTGTTAGAGTGCTCCTCACTACAACAAATTATACTTTTGGTGACAAAATTTTTAGTTACCAAAAGTCATTTTTTAGTCACTAAAAATTTTTGCCAACTAAAATTTTTTTTTTTGCCCGTTTGGTCGTTGACTAATTGTCGGCAAAATAATTGGTGACTAATTGTTTTTTAATCGCCGAAAGTCACCAAAAGAAAATATTTTCATCTTCTGTTTTTTAGCTACCAATTTTTTAGTCGCGAAAAACTTCATTTCTATTTTGGTACTAAATGTTTAGTCACCAAAAACTGTTGGTTTCTTTTTGGCTACCAATTATTTTGTTGCTCAAAACGTGGCACTCATTTTGGCTATCAATTTTTTTGTCGCTAAAATCATGGTGCTCGTTTTTAGCTACTAATTTTTTTGTCACCAAAAATTTTTGGTTGCTCCTTTTATTTTTTACTCGCTAGTGAAGGATAAGCAGTAGATATATACTTCGGATAACCACTCAACAAAGTTGGAAGAGAACCATAAGATTGCAATGTTCTTGAATAGTATTTCTCCCAACAAAAAAGAAAAAAATCGTTGAACAAATAAAATGGAAGATTTTACAATAATAAAGAGAGGAGTGAAGATGTTGAAACTGTTTAGAACTGCATAACAGTTTGAAAACGTGAAAGGTGAGATTGGTTGGAATCATGAGAAGTAGGATTGGTTGTAATTTATTATTTTACCCTTAATTACAAACTGATAAGTATAAAAATAATATAATTATTTAAGAAGTTAAGGTCATTTTAGGAAAAATTGAGAAAATTTTCTAAGACAATGGCTTCTTTTGCCTTGTTTGACAACGTTTACAGTTTTTTATTTTTTGTTTACGAAAAATATTAAATATGTTTATATTTATTTTGGATAATAATGAAAATAAAAAAACATGTTTGGTATACTAGTATTTAAAATTTTTATTTTGAAAACAAGGGAAAATGGGGGGCTACGGGAGGTGGTTGGAGATAATGGTCGGTCGGCCACATAAAGTGATAGTTAAAGATGATTTTCAATAAAATGTGATGGTCGAAAGTGGTTACCGTCAATAAGAGATAGTTCGTGGCGATGGCAAGTGGTTAGTGATTGAGAAATGTGATAGCCAAAGGTGATTGGTGGAGGAGATCATTGACGATAGTAATTGATAACGATGAGTAAGGAGGGCAACGAAGAAGGTTTGGAGCGGGTTTGTCATCCTCTGCCCTTACCTCCACCCCATATTATAATGGGGGCAGGGGACGAGTTAATTTTGTAACTTTAATAATAAATAAATAAAAATTAATGAAATTATAGGTTATAATTTATAATTAATGAGAGTGAAAGATGGAGTAATATGATAAATAAACGAGTGAAAATTTTAGTTTTATTATAATAAAAAAATTAAAATTGAGGTGGGGGAGCAATATGCGGGAGTCGGAAAGAGTACAAGAATGAAGATAAAATGAAAAAAATAAAATTAAACAAAGAGTGAAACCAATTTTTTTGTGATTACAAAATTTAAACTGTTTACAATTTTTAAAATTTTGTAATTATAAACAAAAAGCTATAAATATAAATGTTGCTAAACAGATGCTTAATTTTTTTGTTTTAGTTTTTCACGTTTCAAGTTTTTCTTAACTTACTTTTAAAATTAACTACTATTTAAAATTAGATTAAAAAAAATGTCACATTAATTAACACAAAATATATACCACTATATTGAGGTTTTGTTTGTGTCAGAGGTGTAAGTTCATATATAATAACATATTTTTATACTATGTGGCTGTCAATGTGTCATTTGCTGTCTAATTTTGAACATAAATTAATTTTTGAAGTAAATTATAAATAAAATAAAAAAACTTGAAATACGAAAGGCCAAAGTGGAGGAAACAAATTTAAGAGCCAAAATAAAACATAGAAAAATAAATAAGCCAAATATAAGGGAGAAAGTGTAATTTACCATAAATTATTAAAGGTTATTGTTTTTTTAAAGTTCAAAATCTCAATTGGGAAGAATTTGAGAAGTTTGTTGGACGGATTTCATTTTAATGATCTGAAACATTCATTTTGTAAAGTCCTTTACATATCATTCATAAAAAAATATTTAAATCAATTCGATAATTATAATTTTTTATTTTATCACATTTGTAAAGTCCTTTATTTATCATTCATAAAAAAAAGAAGCTAATTGAAGGTTATTCTAAGTGCATTATTCTAAGTTATTCTAAGTGAATAACTTCTTTTGCTTCCCAATTTAAGTGCATTACAAGGCACATTTTTTAAGTTGACCCAACATTAGATAATTTTTTTATGCCAAGACAATTTTCTAAAATTTAGATCATTGGCATAAAAATTTATCCATTCAGCTTTTAAATACTTTTGTGTTTAATCCAATACTAACACTCTCAAATTAACTCATACTATCACAACCTAAAAAATTAGGATATAAGTTACAACATAAAATTTAAATTGATTATTATCAATTGTTTTTACTAATTAACCAATCAATTTTTTAGATCAAGTGAAAGGTAGGGCTAGAATAAGACCTATATTTTAAGGCAACCCAATATTAGATAGTTTTAATTGACAATAATTTTAAATATAAATATATAATTTTTTGCCCAAGTTTAATTTTTTTTTTAAAAATAAATATGCATATACATGTATATATATATTTTTATTTTTGCTAGGGCTAATCACATCAAGACCCGATCAACTATTAATGAATATCGTTTTCTCTCATTTATCTATGAACCCGTATATATTGACTCCCTCAACTATAAAAATTATACAAATACACTTCTTTTGGAGGTGGTCTGAAGGGGATGAAAGTGTTACATTTTTATAGTTAATGAGATCAATATGTACAAATTCATTGATAAGGGAAGATAGAGTAATATTTGTTAATAGTTGATGGGGTTTTGGTGTAATTAACCAATTTTATTATAAAAACCAAATACTAACATATGTGTATTCGCCAATTTAATAACTAAATAAATTAATAGATTAAGTGGTTCATGAGTTAGGCAAAGACTAAGGTGGTACTTGACAAAACTAAAAAGTGAAAAGTGAAAATTAAGTATTGAAAATTAAATACTGAATTTTTTAAGGTGAAAAGTTGTTTGATAAAAAATTATGTGATAAACAAAAATAAGTTATTTAGTATGCATAAGATCAAATTTTAAATTTATCCTTTTCAAATTGTATATTTTAATTTTTATATTATGATGGTGGTTGTAGACACCCCATTTTTGACCGCCCTTAAGACTTGAGCGCCAAAGGTTGATCACTCGAGGATGAAAGTTATGATGTATAAATGTTTGATTTCTTCAGCAAGAAGAGTTTCTAAATCCCAACCTTACACCCCATTTTTGACCAAAACTATTTGGACCAAAACTATTTTAGACCTTAAAATCCTATTTTTCAAAATATTTTTCCAAATGTTTCTATGATGTTCCGAGGCTCGCATTTCGTTTAGAATATTGCACTTTTCGGTAAACCGAGTAAGGACAAAACGGAAATAAATGAAAGGGAGGTCAACTCTTTCAAAAATCTTTAAACATCTTATTTATAGGTTTGGAGTTGAAGAAAATAGGAGGGGATGGAAGAAAACTAGTTGGGGAAAAAGTTCTGCATCAATTTGTTAGGATAGAAATGAGTAGCCATCACTAAAATAGGCATATCTCTTTATACAATTAGACTTCAGATGTGAGGCCACCACCATTGGAAAATAGACTTCTGAGGCTTCAATTTAGACTCAAGAATGACCTGAAACCGAGTACGGATGAAAGAGATATGCCTATTTGAAGTCGGGCCTAGAAGCAGATTTTTGTGGCCAGCCATCGACTAATAGTGGCCTACCGGCCACTTGTGTAATGGCATAATCTGAATATTGTTTCTGTTTATCAGTTTCTGAATTTTTTATTTCTAATTTTATGTGTGTTTATTAGTTATTTAAAATTCCATAAAATTTCAAAAAATTCCAGAAAATTTCAAAATCATGTACACTTTAATTATGGCATAATCTGAATATTGAATACAGCATATTTTTTGGGTTTGTAATATGTTGCAATTAAAGAAGCATGATCATTTATTTATTTATTTATTTGAATTCCATTATTAAATAAATATAGCATGAGTTGTTTGTAAATTTGCATTGAGATGCTATTGTATGGAATTTATCATGCTTTGTATATGCCATAAGTAATGGGAGATTGTTTGATTGTTTTTTTGCGCATGGAATTAAATTAAATTTTGATAATTATCACTAGAGGCGCAAGAGATGATTACGAGCATAGCAAATTTTCGATCTTGAGACATGTGTAAAATTATCATTATTTAATTTAGATTCTTTTTGCTGCAAAATATTTTGTTTTGTGTTGCTATCATTAATATCCCCTGCACATTTGTTTACTCTGTATGTAGAAATGGCTGCTAAGACAGTGGTGGTAGACTTAACTAAGGGAGAGAAATTGGATGGCGACAATTATGATAAATGGCACTGTAAGATCCAATACCTCCTCAATGAGCAAAAAGTGTTGACCACACTTGAACAAGTGATGGTTGAGCCAGAGCAGGGCAATACAGCTCAACATCGTCGTGATCTTGAAGCCTTTCAGACTTGGTGCAACAAAGATCGGTGTGCGCGCTTTACTATGTTGAGCAGCATGCACAACGACTTGATTAGTGAGTTTGAGCATTGCCCGATTGCATTTGAGATGTGGGAAGCTCTCAAGAAAAAGTTTGGTATTACCTCTTTGGCAAAGCTACGTGGGCTGACTATAAAGTTTGACTCATATAAAAAAAGGGCACATCACTCGATGAAGCAGCATTTGAGAGTCATGTCAGCCATGATACGTGAGCTTGTGGCTGCTGGGCACAATTTGACTCAAGAGCAGCAAGTACAGGCTGTGATACGCTCTCTGCCAAATTCTTGGGAGCAGATGAAGCAGAACATGATGCATAATGAGAGTGTGAAAACATTCGAAGACATATCGCGTCATTTGGAGCTAGAGGCTGAGCACCTTAAGGCGGCTAAGTCTGATGGTTTTGCTATGGTGGTTGAGTCAAGCTCACGTAGGACTTCTCAGTTCAAACATGGAAAAGCAAAAGGTGCCCCTAAGAAGCAAGTAGCAGCTGCGCTTAAGCCCAATGGCGCTAGAAATTTCAAGCGTAGGGGCAAGAGAGGTGGTAAGAAGGCAAAGGCTAAATTGACATGCTTTAACTGTAACAAAGAAGGACACTTTGCTCGGGATTGCCCTGAGCAGAAGAAGGTACTCCCTTACTTAATCTCTCGCATTCAATGCTTTGTGTCTAGTCAAACATTAATTGCTCATTCTCCTCATTTTTGGGTTGTAGACTCCGGAGCAACAGACCACATCGCGAGGGACAGAGTAGGGTCCGTTGAGTATCGCCGAGTACCTACTGGGAGCAGAAAAGTTTACATGGGGAACGAGTCCAGTGTGGAGGTGCTTGGCATTGGCACATTCAAGCTGGAAATGCGACGAGAGCGCACCTTGTATCTTCATGATGTTCTTTATGCTCCGGATATTTGGCGAAACTTAGTTTCAGTTATTAGCATGATGAGCCTTGGTTTTAGTTTTTGTTTTGAGAATAATGGTGTTAGCATTTATTTGGGAACAATTTTTTATGATTTTGGTTATCTTTCAGATGGTTTTTTAGTTTTGGATGTGGATGATTCTAGTCTTAATAAAAATGCTAATGGCTCTATTTCTAATATTGCATCTTTTTGTAATAATGATTCTATGAGATGGCATGCTAGATTAGGCTACATAGGGCAAGACAGGATGACTAGATTGGCTAGAGAAGGTCTTTTAGGCCCACTCGCTAGAGTCACTTTGCCTACTTGTGAGCACTGTCTTGCTGGAAAGGCAACAAGGAAACCATTTGGGAAAGCCATAAGGGCATCTATCCCATTGCAACTTATTCATTCTGATATATGTGGACCAATGAATGTGAGGGCAAGGCATGGAGCCCCTTATTTCATCACATTTATAGATGATTGCACGCGTTTTGGTCATGTCTATTTGATTTCTCACAAGTTAGAAGCATTGGATTGCTTTAGACGGTATGTTAATGAGGTTGAGAATCAATTAGACAAGAGCATTAAGGCTCTAAGGACTGACTGAGGACGTGAGTATCTATCTAAGCAATTTAAAGTGCTCTGTGAGAAAAAAGGAGTTATCAGGCAATTGACAATTCCTAGGACTCCGCAACAAAATAGTGTAGCGGAGAGAAGGAATCGCACATTGCTTGACATGGTTAGATCAATGATGGCGCAAGCTAATCTTCCAATTTCTTATTGGGGAGATGCTTTGTTGACTGCTGCCTACGTCCTTAACCGTGTGCCCTCCAAATCAGTTCCTTCCACCCCATATGAGATGTGGACTGGCAAAAAGCCTGATTTGGGCAATTTGCGGCCTTGGGGTTCGGCAGCTTACATACACAACGCTTCTCATAAGTTTGGGAAGTTGGGCCCTAGAGGAAAGAAGTGTATCTTCATTCGCTATAGTGAGCATTCTAAGGGCTATGTGTTTGTTGGGGAGCATCCAGATGGAAGTGTGACTGAAATTGAGTCGCGAGATGTGGATTTCCTAGAGGAGGATTTCCCTAAGAAGTGTTGACCACACTTGAACAAGTGATGGTTGAGCCAGAGCAAGGCAATACAGCTCAACATCGTCGTGATCTTGAAGCCTTTCAGACTTGGCGTAACAAAGATCGGTGTGCGCGCTTTACTATGTTGAGCAGCATGCACAACGACTTGATTAGTGAGTTTGAGCATTGACCGACTGCATTTGAGATGTGTGAAGCTCTCAAGCAAAAGTTTCGTATTACCTCTTTGGCAAAGCTACGTATACAGACCCATCCCCGAGCCTGGGGATGCAACAAGACTAAGTTAAGAGAAGTTAATTATGCTCTACAACCTTAAATGAAAGATAAGTGCACCAAGGCAAAAGCTCTGCAAGGACTCTACAAAAATGAATGAGCTTCGTCTAAGGGTTTGGTTGACGTGTAATAGCAAAAGTCAAGTGATCCAGGTGGGACTAGGACTGACCTCCAGACTGAGCACCTATAGAACAGACATAACACAGAGTGAGCGAAGCTCAGTGAATAATAATACTTAAACAAAGCGTAAAATAAACTTGAATTATAGCGTATATAGGTGCAGGGAGCATTTTCAGTGAATATTTTCGGAACGGCCTTAGGCCCAGATTTTATTCAGAAAGGCTTCAAGCCCAGAGATATACAGAACGACCCTAGGCCTAACAGATTTCACAGATTGGCCATAGGCCCAGATATCATCAGAGCAGACTAGTCCAGAGTTGTACAAATGTACACAGATTTTTCATTCATTTGTAAATGTTACCGTAATCAATCTTGCGAATAACAGAGCGTTAATAATAATAATTATTAACGATAAGTAAATGTACAGCTATAGTACTATTATTCACAGTGCTGTGGTGGAGCGATGGTTCTTCCCGGAGTGTGTCCTACACACGTATATAATTCACACGTTAGTTCCTTTTTCTTTTAAATCATTTTCTGAGTCATTACGCTTTTGTCATTATATGTAGATGACATATTATTGGCTGGAAATGACAAGGAGATGATTGTCGCCACTAAAATGTGGTTGTTCTCTACATTTGAGATGAAGGACATGGGTGAGGCGAGCTATGTGCTCGGTGTTAAGATCCTTAGGGATCGCTCTAGGAGACTTCTTGGTTTGTCTCAAGAGACTTACATTAAGACTATTCTAGAGCAGTTCCAGATGCAGAGCTGCAAACCCATTGACACTCCTGTTGCAAAAGGCGAGAGCCTAAGCCTTGATATGGGTCCTAAGACTCAAGAAGAAAATGAAAAGATGGCCCGTGTTCCCTATGCAAATGCTGTTGGAAGCTTGATGTATGCTATGATGTGTACACGTCTTGACATTTGTTATGCAGTCGGATTGGTGAGTCGTTACCAATCCAACCCAGGACCAGCTCATTGGAAAGCAGTTAAGAGGATATTACGATATCTTAGAGGGACTGCAGATTACACACTTTGCTACCAGAGTTCAGATCTACATCTAGTTGGCTATTGTGATGCTGACTGGGGAGGAGACCTAGATGAGCGTAAGTCTACTTCAGGATATGCTTTCATGCTTAGCGATGGTGCTATTTCTTGGAGCAGTAAGAAGCAATCCTGTATCGCCTTATCGACTATGGAGGCTGAGTTTGTGGCTTTTTCATCTGCCGTTCAGGAAGCCGTGTGGTTGAGGAGATTCCTTCAGCATTTGGATGTTGTCACACACACTTCAGATCCTGTGACTATCCATTGTGACAGCATGGCTGCATTCGCTTACGCTAAGGATCCTAAATACCATGGCAGAACCAAACACATTGATGTGAGGTTCAACTTTATCAGAGACATTTTGGCGCAGAAAGAAGTGATCCTGGAGCACATCCCTACGAGTCGCATGGTTGCGGACCCTTTGACTAAGCCCATTGCTAGAGATGTTTATCTTACTCATGTTAGGGCTTTAGGACTACGTAGGTGGTGATATTTTTTATGTGTATTCAGTTGAACTCATTTTTTTTTGGGATATTTATGCCATTAGTATTCATATTTGTTTCTATTACACATTTATGTTTACTACTTTTAGCAATGGTTTGTGAATTAGCATACACAAAATAATTAAATTGATGTTAGCAGGCAAGATTGGCTCACTCACACGAGCAATCGCCCTTAACACTAGGTAGCGAGTAAGGATGAGACTAGAAGCTATAATTATCCACTAGCTATGTCGCCTTGGTTGGAGCCAAGATGAGGTCTTGTTAGAGACCGACCATGGATATGAGAGCACCCACTTTTTCCATGATATGCCTGTTATGGATAACCAGATGCGAGATCTCATTTGATGCCTGAGAGGCGAGTAAATAGAAAATTCGAGTTAGACGCTAGGAAGCGACTTGTGTGCTTAAGGGCGACTAGACTAAGATCTATATAGTGTGTGAGTTTAACATCACTCTTTGGAAGAGTTACTCCACTATAACGTGCATTCATACTGCATGTGCTTGTTGACCCGTTAGCGAGGTGAAAGAATGGATCCCTGCTTCTTCGCCGTGTGAGTCCTAAAAGTCATTTTTCCCTAAATGACTACACCTTGTGCCTTTTGTGACCTTTGACTATGTCATAAGATGAGGAGTTGATGTTCAGCTACTTTGGTATGTTGCCTGCGGTCATGTATGATTCGGCTTTAAAGGACATTACTGGGAAAGCGGTCAATTTCAAATTGAATGATATGATGGTGAAGGGAAGATCATCTAGTTCTACATCTCTGCTCTATATTCACTGTCGACAACTCACATCGCTCTTTTATAGGATGCTGATTGGGTGTGAATATAATGCGGGACCTAGGAGAGTCAAACATGCTCTTTGAGGGATTAGAGATGTTTTTGGACTGATGTAGCTAGATGGGTCTGGGTACATGAGACACTATTTCTGTTTTTTTTTGGGTTGATGTCTCTATGCTGACTCATATTGAGTTTCTAGTATAGAGCTCCCACTTGCAGGTGTTCTCAGCGGTCGCACGGTGCATTGGCTAGTATGAGATTGTTCATTTTTGGGGAGATTGAGATAGAGATGTGGCAGTGTCATGCCACCTCATGTGCGAGTGGGAGATGTTGGAAATGGGCGCCCATGTGGCATGACCCTTTTCAGCCTTTTGAACCTTATCCAAATGGGTTTTGAATTTGAATTCAAACCTATTTGGATAGCCACTCAGGATATATATCTATCATATCCTGATATGGATAGATGAGATAGATATCAGATATTATCTCATATAACTAATATGGATAAATGAGATAAATTATTATATATCTGATATATGGGATATGGGTGATTAAGAAAAAAATAACGTATGTTTTGAGTTTTTCCCATATACTGACTCTCCCCCAAAAACAACGATCAAAGCCATTTGCACTGTGGTTTGTGTGGGTGATATTCACTATTGTAATATCAGCCCATTGCTGGGTAGATTGACCAGATTCAGGAAGCACGTGATTTACGCACGAGATCCTTCAATTCAGACTCTGTTTGAAAGGTATCCATAATTTTTATTCCGCTGCGTTATACTTTGTTTACATAATATAATTTTAATATATGTATAATATATAATATATTTTTTAATTATAAATAGCATTTTCTAGTTTAATTATTAAATTTTAATATTATTGCTAAATTTCTAATTGTGTTGTGGATCAGGTAGGGACCAAATTCAGGAAGCACGTGATTTACCCACGAGATCCATCAATTCAGACTCTGTTTGAAAGGTATGACCATAATTTTTATTCCGCTGCGTTATACTTTGTTTACATGTACAAATGCATTGATAAGGGAAGATAGAGTAATATTTGTTAATAGTTGATGGGGTTTTGGTGTAATTAACCAATTTTATTATAAAAACCAAATACTAACATATGTGTATTCGCCAATTTAATAACTAAATAAATAAATGGATTAAATGGTTCATGAGTTAGGCATACATTAAGGTGGTGTTTGATAAAGATGAAAACTAAAAATTAAGTATTGAAAACTAAATGTTGATTTTTTTAAATTGAAAAATTGTTTGATAAAAATTTAATGCTAATTTAAAAATAAGTTATTTGATATGTATAAGATTAAATTTAAAATTTATTCTTTTTAAATTATATATTTCAATTTTTATATTGTTGTAGTGGTGGTGATGAGGCGCTGGTGGTGATGATAGTAGTGGTAATGGTGGTAGTGGCATAGTGGTGGTGGTAATGGTAGTGGTAACGTTGATGGTGGTGCTGGTCATCATGGCAGTAGCGATAATAATAGTAGTAAAATGATAGGGGTCATATGACCACAATGATAATGGTAATGAAAGTGATGATAATAGTGGTGGTGATAGTGATAACAGTAGTAGCCTGATGGTGATGGTGGTTATAATGGTAACGGTGACAGTGACATGGTGGTAGCGATGGAAGTGGTGGCAGTGGCATGATGGTGGTAAATGTGATGGTGGTAGTGAGTTTATAATAGTATATGTCGATACTTATATTTAGTATTTATAAATTTAATCAGAATTAAATAAGTTTCATATGATTTAAATTTTTTTTTAAGTTTTAGTGTACACTTAAGAGGAACTTATATTTTTAAGCGATGTCGATTATGATTATCAAATAAGCTTAATTCATTATCATTTAATAAATTTAGTTCTAAATACTGAAGGTAATTAAACATCTCATAAGATAATGTTTTAATGATTAAGTTAGAGCGAAATTAGTGTAAAGGTCAATTTGACTATATTCTATGTCATGTCTAGCTCAACTCTAATTACTCAATCCAATTATTGTCCATTCCTACGTGAAAGTTATAAGGAAAACTATATTTTTATGCAATATGATTAATATATAATTGGACGAACTTTGACATAGGATAAACTAAAATTGAAAAGGAACATAATGTATTTTTTTTTTATCATAAATGTAATTTTTGTAATTTACTCTCTCTTCTTCTTTTTTTCTTTTTTTTTCTTCATTTGTATCAATTAAACTATGACATTTATTTCTTATTAAAAACCTAGAGCATATAATTAATGCCATAAATAAATAAAAATATCTCCAATAAAAATAGTTAAAATTTAATTGATTCTAAATCATTTTTCCTATATATGTCAAACAAATTTTATGTTATTATTTAATTTTAAAATTAAATTTCAATTATTTGTTTAAACTATGCGTAATATGAGTAATATGCTTATTATTTATATATACACATAGCTACATATACACATCACTATATGTACCCATTAATTTCGTGAGCAATATTAGATTTTTCAATTTTTTTTCTCTAAACTCCCTTCAACAATGTAATAAATAAATTAAGGAGAGTTGATTTTCAAATTATTTGACACATTATTGAGTGGAGTTTAGGGGTGAAAATTGAAAGAATGGAGCATTTTTTCAAATTCCATACTAAAAAACACCCGATGATTATGAAACTTCGATTAACCATCAATGAGGTGTGCTCCCCATGTATATTTCTTTTGTATATCAAACAAAGGCCACCAGATGATGACATTGACAGGAAGCATTCCTTTTCAGGTAAATTATAAATACGTTCTTGAGATTTGATTAAAATACAAATCACTTCCTGTGGTTTGGGAAATTACATTACACCCCTTAAGATTTTTAATTTCTTAACAAATCGCGCATGTTACTAATAAATCATCAAGTTAATTAACCGTTTTTAATGATGTTAGAAATATATTTTAATTAATAGTTTAGGTAATTTTATTATTGTATAGGAGAGTAATTATGAATTTTATTTTTTAGTTAATTCTGTTAAATAAAAAATTATAATAAGGAGATATTTGTAATTTTTCAAACCATAAGGGAGAATCTGTACTTTAAACAAGCCTCAGGAGTGTATTTGTAATTTACCCATAATTAGACTTGCTTCTCTATTTCATGCACCCACATTCACCTGTCTCATAAATTGCATGATTTAAAAAAATAAAAGTGGTATAAAATACAAAATCCTCAAGTAATAATTGTACTCATAATTAGATTAGATTCAAATGATGAATGTAACGCCTTAAAAAAAACCCATCATAACATACATTCACGATAAATAGAAGAGATTTTCATAGTACAATCATCAGAGTATTCTTACAAAAGGTATTACATGTTGACAACAAAAGTAATGTCCTATAGGCTTACAACTTTCCAAGTCAACACTTGGTTACAAAAAGCGAGTACTAACTCTACACAAAATAAGCCCTTGGCTTGATATACATGTAATACAACAAAACAACAAAAAGAGTCTGACAGGCCCAAGCCTCCAAAGCCACGCCCTTGGAGGTGGCATAACACCTGTACTTGAAAATGATGTCCCATATAGGGTGAGCCAACGCCCAGTAGAGATATGCTAAACATAATATGGGCAATAACTAAAATATTAGCACTTGATAAATGTTTAACTCATATAGACCAACATATAGTACAATCCAGTTCCATAATCCTTCACTTAACAAACTCAACTTATAAACACGACTCAGAACCTGGCCAAACAACTTAAGCGAGATTACATCTCAAGCCAACAATACTTCAAACTGCCATTTCACGGAAATTGCGTCTGCGGGATTCGGCACTCATGTGTAATTATTTTCTTATGGCCATTTTACGAAAATTTCATCCGCGGGACTCGGCACCCATGTATAGATGTTTTGGGATTGCCATTTTACGAAAATTTCATCCGCGGGATTCGACACTCATGTATAGATATTTTGAATTGCCATTTTACGGAAATTGCGTTCGCGGGATTCGGCACCCATGTGTAATTATTTTCGAATGGCCATTTTACGAAAATTTCATCCGCAGGATCCGGCACCCATGTATTCAAACACACAACTTGATTAGTTTTAATTCACCTAATCATTATGCAGTGTCTACAACAATCAACACTATCCTCCACCGATAGCCCAAGCAGTTATTTCAAAACAGATAATAAATGCACCAACAAGTAAATTATCAACATTTTCAAAGGTGAGTGATTAATGAATCCAACTCCACCATTCTACCTCATAATGAGTCAATTTCATTATTCCCAACTCAATTTCATAATTCCATAACATTCCCAAATTAATTATATAAATTAATTCGTAACAAAAATTAGGGTTCTCTCCCCTTTCTTCTCTACAATGACCCAAAGGTCCCATATAACCTCAACAACAACAACACCATCAATTTAAGACCCAAGATACACACTATGAGTCAAAATAACCAAACCCCTCTTTATTCATTTTGAAACCCTAACACCCAAAATTTACCCAACCTCGACATTACATCAAAATGACCAATAGTTTATGTCAAAGACTATAAAAATGAGTAGTTATCCCTACCTCAAATTCGGAGCTCAAAGGGAGAAGATGGAGAATTTCGAGATGCTCCAAATTTCAAAATTTTCGGATCACAACGTAGCCCACAACGAGATCAACACTTTTTACAAAGGCCCAAGGATAGAGGATCACTCCTACTAGATCAAACCCTAGAGAGAAGTTGGAATTTTAGAGAGAGGTGCTCTCCAATAGAGGTTTTGAAAAAGTAGGAGAGAGAAAGAAAATCAAAAAGTGATCCAAAATGTCACTTTTCGAATTGAAATAGCAGTCGCCCCGCTCGAGCGTCAGACACAGACTCACGCTCGAGCGTCAAAAGCGCCGCTCAAGCGTCGGATGCATACTTCCAGAAGTTTTGCAGACCATGGTCCCCGCTCGAGTGTCAAACTCCTCGCTCGAGCGGAGGAACAAAATCAAAAGGTCCCGCTCGAGCGTACGACGACCTGTAGAGAAAAATGATGAGAGGTGAAAAATGATGAGAGATGAAAAACCACACTCGAGCATCAAAACTCCCGCTCGAGCGTGAAGGCCAAAATCTGGGCATCAACTCTAGGTTTGTAAATACAACCAACCTGTTTCAAACCTGCCCAAAACAACCCAAGACTCAAATACAAAGAGTAAAGGATGTAAATGAGAATAAGACAACAACATAACCACAGATCCAAGTCCGGAATGCAATAATCAAAGGAAAGGAAAACTGGGATCGCTATAACCTCCCCCCTTAAGGAATTTCGTCCCCGAAATTAAGTACAAGTTTTCAAAACAAGTTTTCCTCAATTCTCAATAACATTACCACAACCTGACCCATTACCGGTCATCCCATCTCTTTTCAAGAGGCAAATGACAATATAATCTCCAACATGCATTATGAACATACAACACCAAACATATTCAATGCCAATATTTTAATTGTATTTCTAAAACAGAATTAACATATGCAATGTTAAAATAAACCTCTATTTCAAGGCAAGTTCCAAAATACTTCCATAAATCAAAACATATACAATGTTTTACAACTTAAGACATATTCCATGCTCTCAAAGTTCATCAATATTACAAAATTCTCAATGTATGATTACACATCAACGAACATAACCGGATATTTTTCACGGACCTCCAACTCACGTTCCCAAGTGGCTTCTTCCACTCCGTGATGTTTCCATAAAACCTTTACCAAGGGAATGGTCTTGCCTCGCAAGACTTGCTCTCACCTATCCAAGACCCGAACCGGCCTCTCCTCATACGAGGCATCCTCATCTACCTCTAAGTCGGTCCAATCCAATACATGCGATGGATCCGGCTCGTACTTCCGAAGCATACTGACATGAAACAAGTCATGCACCCCGGACAACTGCGGCGGCAAAGCTAAACGGTAGGCAACCTCACCAATCCTCTCAAGGATCTCAAAAGGGCTTATAAACTAAAGGGACAGCTTCCCACTCTTCCCAAATCTCATCAATCCCCGCCTAGGTGATATTTTCAGAAAAACATGATCACCCACCTCAAATGCCAAAGGCCTCCTCCTACGGTCGGCATAACTCTTTTGGCGACTCTGGGCTGTAACAAGCCTCCTACGGATAAGCTCAACTTTCTCCGTCGTTTCCCTCACCAACTCTGAGCCCAACTAAGGCGCATCACCCACCTCGGCCCAACAAACTGGAGACCTACACAGTCGGCCATACAAGGCCTCAAACGGTGCCATACCGATACTAGATTGAAAACTGTTGTTGTAGGCAAACTCCACCAAGGGCAAGTGCCTTTCCAACGACCCACTAAAGTCAAGGACGCAACCTCGAAGTATATCCTCAAGGATCTGAATAATACGCTCGGACTGCCGGTCAGTCTAAGGATGATAAGTCGTGCTAAAGTTCAATCTAGTGCCCAAGGCACTCTGCAAACTCTACCACAACCTAGCAGTAAAACGTAGATCTCTATCTGAAACGATCGACATTGGGACCCCGTGCAACCTCACTATGTCCCGAATATACAAGTCGGCAAGATGATCTACCGAATCTCTCACGCGCATAGGAATGAAGTGCGCCGACTTAGTTAACCGGTCTACAACCACCCAAATTGCATCATTACCCCACTGAGTCCTCGAAAGACCTACAACGAAGTCCATAGTGACATGCTCCCACTTCCACTCGGCAATAGGCAAGGGTTACAACAAACCCGCTGGCCTCTGATGTTCGGCCTTCACTTAATGACAAGTAAGGCACTTAGACACAAACACAGCCACATATCTCTTCATACCCCCCCCCACCAAAACTGGTGACCCAGATCACGATACATCTTGGTGCCTCCCGGATGTACCGCAAGGCGTGAATGGTGAAACTCTCGGAGTACTTCTTCTCAGCTAGACTCCGGCACAAACAAACGGTCTCGGTATCTCACACTCAGGTCAAGATACACAGTCAAACCCTTCTCAGCCTTCCCACTGGGAATCTTCTCTCGGAGGGATTCTACCTCAAGGTCACCTTCCTGTGCCTCTAACACTCGATTCATAAGTGTGGGTTGCGCAACTACAGAAAACAAGGCCGCAACCTCAATAGATTCGCCCAAAAGCAAATCGAACTTGCCAAGTGCACCCAACATCTCCCACTCTCGGATGGCTATACAAGCTACATCACTAATGGATTTCCTACTAAGGGCATCGGCCACAACATTGGCCTTTCCCGGGTGATAGTGTAACTCGAAGTCATAGTCCTCAATGAACTCCATCCACCTCCTCTGCCTCAAATTCAAGTCTCTCTATGTAAACAGGTACTTCAAACTCTTATGATTTGAGAATACCTCGAACCTCTCACCATAAAGGTAGTGCCTCCAAATCTTCAAGGCAAAAATTACTGCTGCTAGTTCTAGGTCATGAGTAAGGTAATTCTTATCGTGAATCTTCAACTGACGTGAGCCATAGGCTACCACTTTCCCCTCTTGCATCAACACACAACCCAAGCCCTCTCGTGAGGCATCACAATAAACCGCATAACCCAAACCTCTCTCTGGAATAATCAACACCGGAGCGGTGGTCAATCTAACTTTCAACTATTGGAATGACTTTTCACAAGTCTCACTCCATACAAATTTGACCCCTTTCCCCGTCAATCTAGTCAACGGCGAAGCTAGTCTAGAGAAATCTTTCACAAACCGGCAGTAATACCCCGCTAATCCCAGAAAACTGCGGATCTCAAAAACACTCTTAGGCTGTGCCCAATCTTGCACTGCCTCAATCTTGGAAGTATCAACAGACACCCCTTCCCCGGAAACCACATGGCCTAAGAACTTGACCTCTCCTAGCCAGAATTCACACTTCCCAAACTTGGCATACAGCCTATGGGCTCTAAGCAACTCGAGCACCACTCTCAAGTGTTCCTCGTGCTCCTCCTCCGAAGGCGAATAAATCAAGATGTCGTCCACGAAGAAGACTACAAAACGATCTAAGAATTCCTGAAATATCTGGTTCATCAAGTCCATAAACACTGTCGGTGCATTGGTGAGCCCAAAAGGCATCACCAAAAACTCATAGTGGCCATACCGCGTACGGAATGCCGTCTTCAGAATACCCTCCTCCCTGACCCTCAACTGGTGGTAACCCGATCTCAGATCTATCTTAGTGAAACAATGGGACCCCTTCAACTGGTCAAAAAGATCATCTATACAGGGCATAGGGTATTTATTCTTAACCGTAGCCTGATTCAATTTTCGATAATCGTTACAAAGTCTCAAGGCACGATCTTTCTTTTTAGCAAAGAGGGTCGATGCTCCCCACGATGAAACACTAGGGCGAATAAAGCCCTTATCTAGTAGTTCTTGGAGTTGGATCTTCAACTCACTCAACTCGGCTGGGGCAAAACGATAAGGTGCCATAGAAATCGGTGTTGTACCAGGCATTAAGTCAATGGAGAACTCGATCTCTCGATGAGGTGGTAAACTAACAAGGTCCTTGAGAAAAACATCCAAATACTCGTAAATCACTCTTGGTAATACAGTCTGGGTCCCATCACACTCACTACTCATAAAGCTAGCGAGGAGACCACTAAGCTCACTCTGCCCTTGTGGATCATACACCGGTGGCAACACACTACCAACCCGATCCCCCAAGAAATGGAAACACTCCTGCTCATGGTATATACAGTGACCCTCTGGCAGTAACAATCAATAACTGCCCAGTATGACGATAACTAGTCCATATCCAAAATCACATCAAAACCCGACATAGCCATAACTACAAATGAAAATAGAAGTCGGCGGTCGGCGACCTCTATATCGCACCCTCTACACCCTTGTTTCAAAATTAACTCACCCCCGACAGGTGATACAGCACAAATAGGAGATGCTAATTGCGCCAACTCCAACCCCAAAACAGATGTAAATGCAGCAGATATAAAGGAATGAGATGCACCCGTATCAATCAACATATTGGCAACCGAGTTGCAAAATAAAAAGGTACTTCTCACAACAGATGGAGCCGGTACTAGATCCTGCGCGGTAACAGCATACACACACCCTGTAGGCCCCTGATCTACCTGCTCACCTCTCGGAGCAAAAGGCTGGTGCACAGACTGAGACGATGAAGCCGCCCGATTGGCCCTCGAGGCCTGAAGAGACTGTGCTGGCTGCGAACTCTATGTTTGTCTCAAACCAGACGCACCGGCTGTACCACCCAACTGTGGGCAGAACCTCTTCAGGTGCCCTGCCTGACCACACTGGTAACAAGAGGACGACCAGCCTCTGCCCTGACTCTGGCTCTGAGGTCGAGCCGAAAATGAAGCTGATTCCTGACCTCCTCCCCTCTGCGGGCAAGCTGGAGACTTGTGGCCCAGCTGACCACACTTGAAACAAGTAAAGTCTCCCTGGCTGCCTCTCCCAGAACCTGAACCCAGTACTGGAAAGGTAGATCTCACCAAGGCACTCTGGGACTGCTGAGGGTTAGAACTCCCCTGCCTCCTACCATCCTTCTGGCCTTCCTGACTCCTCTTAGAGCCCCTAATCCTCTCATTCTCCTCCATCATAGCCTCCATATGGTTCACGGTATCCACAAGACGCCCATACTCCCGTATCATAGAACCCCCAACTCTCATCTTGAGGCCATGCCTCAACTTCCTCTCGAACTCAATGCAACGGCGTTCCTCAAACGCCATAAGCTCAGGTGCGAACCTGGATAAGCTAGTAAATGCGGCCTCAAACTCGGTCACTGATAAACTCAGCTGCTTGAGCTGACAAAACTGGTCCCTCAGCTTCTCCCTGACAGCTGGGGCAAGGAACTTCTCCTGGAAAGCATCTATAAAGGCCTCTCATGTGCCACCAATACGACCCTCATGAACTTCCACCACTGACCCGCATCCCCCTTAAGCTGGAAAGATGCCAAGGTCACCTTCAATGTCCGTTGTTCGATGCCAATCATCTCAAACGTCTTACTCATTTGTTCCAACCACTCATCAGCCTTAAGTGGCTCCTTAGGATCCCCAGCAAACTCATCCGAATTAGACTGGAAGAACTTCCTCTTCAGAAAGGAAGGCCCTGCATCAACAACCTGGGCCTGAACTGGATTCTCAGCTCTGAGAATGCCTATGGATTCCCTCATAGCTCCTGCTATCTCGCGGGTTAAGGCACCCAAGGCCTGCTGCCCCACTGGCTTGGCCACATTGGCCTAGCTAACACCCTCCTGCTGCACCGGAATCTCGTCCAGTATAGGCATCTCCTGCCTCCTAGTCCTACATCGCCTACCACCACGTCCTCGTCCTGACATCCTAATAAAGGTAACGAAGAACATTAGCACATTCACAAATGTGCCGAAGCTATAACACTCGCATCCTAATGCAATGGATAACTGTAATTCACTCCACGTAAGCATATAATCACATAAGCACTTACGAATTCCATTTTCGGATAATGATAGTCCCGAGACGTCACTAGAGTTCCAGTTAGAAACAGTATTGATCAAGTGCTTTTCCAACAAGACTCATAGAAACTCAAGGATCCAATCAACATCCTATAAACTAAATCACATACCCAAATAGTCACATAAACATGTTGTCAAATAAACACATAATGTCATACATAAGTCTCTAACAAGCGAGATGAACCCATTGTGATACTAATCACTTCCCGCGTACCTAAGGTATTCGAACCCGGTACGCTCTGATACCAAGTTGTAACGCCCTCAAAAATAAACCCATCATAACATACATTCACGATAAATAGAAGAAATTTTCATATTACAATCATCAGAGTATTCTTACAAAAGGTATTACATGTTGACAACAAAAGTAAAAGTTCTATAGGCTTACAACTTTCCAAGTCAACACTTGGTTACAAAAAGAGAGTACTAACTCTACACAAAATAAGCCCTTGGCTTGATATACATGTAATACAACAAAATAACAAAAAGAGTCTGACAGCCCCAAGCCTCCAAAGCTACGTCCTTGGAGGTGGCACAATACCTGTACCTGAAAATGATGTCCCATATAGGGTGAGCCAACGCCCAGTAGAGATATGCTAAACATAATATGAGCAATAACTAAAACATTAGCACTTGATAAATGTTTAACTCATATAAATCAACATATAGTACAATCCAGTTCCATAATCCTTCACTTAACAAACTCAACTTATAAACACGGCTCAGAACCTGGCCAAACAACTTAAGCGAGATTACATCTCAAGCCAACAATACTTCAAACTGCCATTTCACGGAAATTGCATCTGCGGGATTCGGCACCCATGTGTAATTATTTTCTTATGGCCATTTTACGGAAATTTCATCCGCGAGACTCGGCACCCATGTATAGATGTTTTGGGATTGCCATTTTACGAAAATTTCATCCGCGGGATTCGGCACCCATGTATAGATATTTTGAATTGCCATTTTACGGAAATTGCGTCCGCGGGATTCGGCACCCATGTGTAATTATTTTCGAATGGTCATTTTACGAAAATTTCATCCGCGGGATCCGGCACCCATGTATTCAAACACACAACTTGATTAGTTTTAATTCACCTAATCATCATGCAGTGTCTACAACAATCAACACTATCCTCCACCGATAGCCCAAGCAGTTATTTCTAAACAGATAATAAATGCACCAACAGGTAAATTATCAACATTTTCAAAGGTGAGTGATTAATGAATCCAACTCCACCATTCTACCTCATAATGAGCCAATTTCATTATTCCCAATTCAATTTCATAATTCCATAACATTCCCAAATTAATTATATAAATTAATTCGTTACAAAAATTAGGGCTCTCTCCTCCTTCTTCTCTACAATGACCCAAAGGTCCCATATAACCTCAATAACAACAACACCATCAATTTAAGACCCAAGATACACACTATGAGTCAAAATAACCAAACCCCTCTTTATTCATTTTGAAACCCTAACACCCAAAATTTACCCAACCTCGACATTACATCAAAATGACCAATAGTTTATGTCAAAGACTATAAAAATGAGTAGTTATCCCTACCTCAAATTCGGAGCTCAAAGGGAGAAGATGAAGAATTTCGAGATGCTCCAAATTTCAAGATTTTTGGATCAAAACGTAGCCCACAACGAGATCAACACTTTTTACAAAGGCCCAAGGATAGAGGATCACTCCTATTAGATCAAACCCTAGAGAGAAGTTAGAATTTTAGAGAGAGGTGCTCTCTAATGGAGGTTTTGAAAAAGTAGCAGAGAGAAAGAAAATCAAAAAGTAATCCAAAATGTCACTTTTCGAATTGAAATAGCAGTCGCCCCGCTCGAGCGTCAAAAGCGTCGCTCGAGCGCCGGATGCATACTTCCAGAAGTTTTGCAGACCATGGTCCCCGCTCGAGTATTAAACTCCCCGCTCGAGCGGAGGAACAAAATCAAAAGGTCCCGCTCGAGCGTACGACGACCTGCAGAGAAAAATGCTGAGAGATGAAAAACCATGCTCGAGCGTCAAAACTCCCGCTCGAGCGGAGAAGCAAAAACGAAGGTCCCGCTCGAGCGTGAAGGCCAAAATCTGGGCATCAACTCTAGGTTTGTAAACACAACCAACCTATTTCAAACCTGCCCAATGCAACCCAAGACTCAAATACAAAGAGTAAAGGATGTAAATGAGAATAAGACAACAACATAATCACGGATCCAAGTCCGGAATGCAATAATCAAAGAAAAGGAAAACCGGGATTACTATAATGAATCATGACAACAGATAAATAAATTGGTCATAAACATCCTAGAGTCATTGTATTCATAAAAAAATATCTTCATAACCAAATTAAGTGGAACAACGAACTCAACTTTGGTGACTTTTCAATACTATAATTAGTTAGCAGGATTGTGATTCACATGAAGTTTTGTAACCAATCAGTAATATACATTCGCAACTCCAATTCAAAAAGACTCTAATCGCTAAGGTTATAAATTGACCTTTTTTAAACTTAAATTAGAGCCCTATAATAACAGTTGTACATTTTTATTTTTATTTTTATATAAAAGTGAATGCCATAAACAATGTATATAATTATTTTAAGATTTATTTATTAATACCAATAAAACACTTGTTAACAAAATCCTCAATTTAATAATCAAAACAAATTTCAAAAAAATAAACAAAATAAACCCAGGTATTTTAAGCTATGGCATCCAAATAGTTTACATTCAATGACGGTGTGTAACAGTTTTTTAATTCTATAATTATATTAAATAGGAGAATTTTTTTGGGATGTGTATTATATACCTCTATTATGACCTTTGTAGTTTTTAGTTATAACATATTGGAGTATTAATTATGACTTGATTACGATTTGATTATACACATCATAGTGTTAGTTATGACTCATTGTGATGTGGTTATGACATTATTTTGGTCCTATCTTCTCTAGTATTTGGTTATAATTTATTTTTTTTAAATTTAATTATGAAATTTGTAGTAATCAAAGGAGTATACCATAGCATTGGCCATTAAAAAATTGCTTTTTTATCGAGTGAAAAATCTGTGTCAATTAATTGTCAGGAAAACTTTTGATTTTTGTACTTGAGTTAACTCATCTGTCAATATTCCCAATATGAATTGTATGTGCCCATGACTGCTAATATACTACAATTACTATAGCATATCAAAGATTCATTGAAGTTTTGAAATCAATGAATGCAATACAGTGGCAATTTTCCGGGAAACTTTTAGTTTTTGTAAGTAATTGAGTTAACTCATCTATCAAGGTTCCTAATATCAATTGCATGTGCCCACATATCAAAGATTCGTTGAAGTTTTGAAATCAATGAATGAAATACAGTGGCAAGTTTAGTTCAAATATAGCCTAATTGCTGAAGTTTAACTCAAAGTAGAAACTTATAACAACGGATACATCTAACAAATATCACATTATGAACTCTTTCTTGTGGGTGGTTAGTCTTTGATTATGCACAACAGCTAATAATGCAATGAATGTTGATATTGAATTTTATTTTATTTTATTTTTTCTCAATACAATTATGTAGACATTTTCACTATTTCAGGCCAATCTAATTTCGTAGTGCAACCCTAAGGATACAAATTAAGCTTTTGGTGTTGTTAAAATTTGAAAATAAAAGAACATATATTTATCATCACAGCTGGAAAATATGGAAGTAGATAGTACTAGTCTAGTAAACAAGTGCATTTGTTATCCATTCCTTTCAATTTATTGAATCTGGAATTTCTTCTTCTGAGTTGGCAAAGACTGGTCCTCGCTATTAACACTATAATTATGATATATATATACATAAATACATTTATGTACTCATTGATTCTACAAATGATCACCATATACATTTATGTACTCGGTTTGAGCATTACTATTCAAGATAAAAAATTAGATTTACTTTTCAAACTTAATGATATGACAATCAATCATCTCTTCTCTAATTATCAACCAATCATATATCACTTATACATCAAGTCTAAAAATGAGTTTAGAAAAGGGTAATTCTAGGGATACCAAATTTTCTACCAAACAAATGACCAAATGTCTTACATGGGTGTAGAGTCCGCAACACCCATATAAAGTATTTAGTCATTTATTTAGTAGAAAATTTGAAACCTATAATATTTTTCTTTAAAAAATAGATTTGTATATCATTTCTCTTCTATTTTAATGCTCAGTTTTCTTTTTCAAAAATATGGACATCGTTTGCTCAGTTTGGTGGCCTTTCAATACTATAATTAATGATATATAAAGGAACATCATTTTTTTGTGGGCATCCCATGATGGATTGTGATCTTTTCTAGTAATGTCATATAAATATTGAGGTTTAGGTACTAGCGGCTAAGATGGTGGCTGCAACAGTTGCTGCAGTGGTTGTGGTGGAAAAGTGAAAGAGAAAGAGAGAGAGATATGAGGTGGGGCACAGATTGTGCTGGGAGGAAATAGTAGAAAGTTTCCTTGGTGGTAAACATAGGTCAAGTTAATCCACCCATTAATCTATGGTGGATTGATCTTGACGTTGTAGCCAATTATAAAGATAAACACTCCTAAAAACAGTGTTGTTTTTATTATACAGATATAAAAGTAAATTAAATATATATATATATATAAAATCATACTTATATAAAAATTGTGATTAAAAAAAAGATATATAATCACACTTATTTAGAAGGTGAGATTAAAAGTAAATATTATCTCACTCAACTAGATGAACTGTGATTAAAATATTATTTTAATTACACTTCTAATTA
>NW_021026335.1:0-21484 GCF_004153795.1 Camellia sinensis
TATGTGTTTGAGGCTTTGGGCTGCCACATCAGTGGGTTTTGGGGTGCATTTTGATGTATTCAAACTTTGTTTTTGGTTGTCTAGTCCATGCCATGAGCGGTTGGGGTGGTTATAGTAGAGTGCCCTCCTTGTGGCTTTGAATGCCCTTTGTTTTGGGCCCATTTCTTGGCATGTTTTGACCATGTTCCATGCATGTTCTAGTCTTATTTTGGTCTGCCCTAAGTCTATTTTTAGTCATCTTGGCCTTGTGGGGCTTGGTTTATATGGCCTTAGTTCAAGCATCTTGACTAGCTTTGGACCTTAAGCCCTTTAGCATGCTTTATTCACCTTAGGTGCATGATTTGGTAGCATTATTGACATGATTTCAGAGCTTGTTGTATTGCCACATTCTCATGTTTACTCCATCTTGCTCATGCTTGAATGTTGTGCATAGTGGTCTAGCTTATAGGCCAATGTTTTGTGTGTATCCGCCTCCCCTTTTGGCCCCTTAAATTGGGTGTTTTGGCCACTGTTTTGGGGCATGGCTGAGGCCTCCCATTTCAGTTTAAGTCCATCCTTGTACATAGTTGCATGTTTGACATGTTGCCTCTAGTTGCATGCTTGCATTATACCGTGTTTGCATGTTCTTGTTACATTAGTTTAGCTTGCATGTTAGGTTGCATTGCATTGCATCTTGCATGCTTAGCACATTGTACATTTGCATGCTTAGGTTGCATTGCATTTGGCATGCTTTCTTAACTTAGCCTCATGTTGCATATTTGACCCGTGTTGCATACTTGAGGCACATTGCATACATGCATTACATTTTGCTTGGTTTGGGGTGTCAAACCAAGCATGAGGGGTGAGGTGTGTTCGTACTCAAAGTGACGAAACACGTCTCAACCCTCGGTCGCCGATGCCCTTGACCTCAGCATGATAGGGCGTAAGGCATTCATTTGTTTTGTCACATGCATTCACATTGATTTGCAAACTTGGTGCCTTTGGCCATTATGCATTGAAATACGTGATTGGTGGCCCGAGGACCAAGGGTCACACCCCCTTGAGTCTATAACATGATAGGGAGAGTGGACATGTGCACATTTGATTAAAAATTCCATGCCATGCCTTGTCTGTCCTCTGCTGTTGTCAAAACAGGTTTCTGCAGGAAGACTTGGCCGACCGGCTACCTACAGTACCGACCGACCAAAAATAATTAGTCGATGGCTCAACAATTGGTCGATGACCATTTATCAATGGCCGGTGATCTTATGCCTTGGTCAGTGGCATCTTACAATGCTCAGGGAGCAATTCAGAGGCATCTCCAGGATTTTCACAATCCTCAGAGGTATAGGACGGCGTAAACAGAGGCAACAATGGCATGGCAGCGGGTTTTCAGGCAAGGCAAATCGAGCATGCATCATCCACGCATTCTGGGGCAGAGCTGCGGCGGTCTCTTTAGTTTCATATTTAGGCTATTTTTTGTAATAATTAATTAGCTAGGATAGTTGGTTCATTATTCGGCCTGTATTATTCTTTCAGACCCTCCGTGCGAGGGAAATTGTGTAATAAGTGTGTGTGAGTGTGTGTATGTCTTCCAACCCCCACTTCTTTCTCCCTTTTACTTATCTGCTTTCAATGGTTAGTATTAGGGCATATTTAAATTAGCATACCTTATGCTATGTATGCGTGCATCCATACATTTGTCTTGCATGCACCGGGCTCGGCGCATCATACTAACTGCATTGTGTTTCAATTCCAAGTTGAATATGTGTTAGTTGCAGCATCATCATATGCCATCTTAGAATAGCCGAGCCTATTATAGTTGCATCTTGTATGTGTTGCATTAGCCATCTTAACATGAACTAGGATCATGCATATGATTATTAACTAGTTTCTGTTTTGGCATGGAGTACTTGGTAAGCATTTATGTTTTAGCATCCTTGCATGAGTGTAAGTGTTACCATGATAGCATGCTTACCATGAGGCTATGTGCATATGTGTTATAACTACCTGAATGTCTGTGGGTGAAGGTTGGGTTGCTTGAGTTGGAATAATTCGTCGAAACCCGTGTTTTAGCCTACTTGTGAGTAGCAAATTTCAATCCATTTACAAAACAAACGGATATGCGATGTTTTGTTCTAATTCAGGGAATTCAGTCTATACTTGTATGTTATGCGCATCATGTAGTAAATCTAGGCTAATAACCAGTTTAAGAACGCATAAGGTTTTCAAAACAAGATATCATGGTTAGTAGAGGCCGATCTTCGAATCGGGCGAGCGGAGGTGCTCATAGCTGACCGTCCCAATCGTACCCAAGTTCCCGAACCGAAGCAACTTTGGTGATGACAGACACCTGGCCTTAGGCAAACGAGTCAGGGTTTCCTAAATTCCCCCATAAAAAATATTTAGGTGGCGACTCTGTATCTGGCAAAGCAGTCCATGTTTGGCACTTCTTTACAAAAAATCTGTTTTAAAAAACGATTTGCCGAATTTGGACTCTTTGGTTCAGATTTAGAACCGTGACAGTTTAAGTCTTGAACTGTAGTGAGCCCAAAATGAACGAAACGGGATTCCCTCCCGGGGCGTTCGGGGGACGTCTAGAATGACTTCGAGCTCTGTCAAAGAGGGGCAACTGTAGACACCCCATTTTTTACCGCCCTTAAGACTTAGGCGCCTCAGGTTGATCATTCGATAATGAAAGTTATGCTGTACAAACGTTCGATGTCTTCAGCAAGAAAAGCTTCTAAATCCCAACCTTACACCCCATTTTTTACCAAAACTATTTTAGACTTTAAAACACTCTTTTTTCAAAATACTTTTTCAAATGTTTCTACGATATTTCGAGGCTCGCATTTCGTTTAAAAGTTGCACTTTTCGGTAAACCAAGCAAGGACAAAGTGGAAATAAATGGAAGAGAGGTGAACTCTTTGAAAATCTTTAAAAACTTCTTATTCATAGGTTTGGAGTTGAAGAAAATAGGAGGGCAGGAAAGAAAACTAGTTGGGGAAATGGTTAAGCATGAAACCATTAAGAGATAACTGAGTAGCCTTCACTAAATCAGGCCTATCTCTTTGTACACTTAGACTTTAGTTGTGAGGCAAACACCATTGGAAAATGGACTTCTGGGGCTTCATTTTAGACCCAAGAATCCCCTAAATCTGAGTCTGGATGAGGGAGATATGGTCGTTTGAAATTGGGCGTCAATCCGGTTAAGATAGAAATGAGAAACCTTGACTAAAATAGGCATATCTCCTTGAAAAACTAGAATTTAGATGTGAGGCTACTTCCATTGGAAAGTAGACTTCTGGGACTTCAATTAAGACTCAAGAATGACCTAAAACTGAGTCCGGATGAAGGATATATGCCCATTTGAAGTTGGGCCTGGAAGTAAATTTTTGTTGCCTACAAGCCACTACTTGTGGACGGCAGGCCGCTATTTGTGGCCGGCAACCCACACTTCTGGCTTGCCGGCCACTTGTGAAAAACACAGATATTTTGTGCCAGTTATCCCCTAAAAGCTCTAGCTGTTCCTATATGGTTATTTCCGACCTATGAGACTGTTTTTCTATATATACTAGGCCTTCTTTCTTTGCTTAAGGTAACAATTTTTTTCAAAAGTCCCAAAACTTGAAATTCTCTCTCCATCTCTATCTTACAACCTATACACCCTCTCTCTACACTTCCTAAACCAATATTGGAGCTCTCCTTGTTGAAATTATTGAGCCAAATTTCAGCCCTTGAGAGTGAGAACTTGTTGGTTTGTGAACAAAAGTGTTATTCCTCTTTAAGAGGTATAATTACTAGGTCCTTTGCACTACTTCTTTCCTATATTTTCTTGTTGTTTTTGAACTATTTTTCAACTATTTTTATGGGCTGGAACTTGTGGTTTAAAGCTACCAAAGGTGGAGGGGTTAACCACCCTTATTTGAACGTTGTTCTTTAAGCTTTTGCCCTTGTGTTTCCCATTCTTTTCTTAACTTTTTTTGCGCTTTTTAACACTGATTTTCAGAATTATTTCAGTGGCTAAAATGTTGTTTTGAATTCAAAAATTAGAGGGATTAACCTCTCCTCCTTAGGTCTTGCTTACTTGTCTAGCATGCTCTATGTTTTTGCTTATTGTTCTATCTATACTTGTCTTAATTCCAGCATGTCTTAGGACTTATTTACCACTATTTTACAACTATTTTTAAGTGTTCATCGCATTTGAGCCTTGTATTGCATGCTTGTAGTGTAATTGTCATCATAGGTTTTGTGGTGTAGGTCTTACCCACCATCCTATTTGAGTTGATAGCATTTATTTATGGCTTTCCATACTCGTGATCACATTTAATCACCTCTGCAACCTCCATTCTTTCTTGGCTTTTGCTTTGCTTTGGAAAGTTGTTTCAAAATAGTTGCTTGTTTAAAGCATGAGATTGAGGTCTTATGCTTAATGGTTTAATCCCTTTGGGGGGGTTCATTACCAACGGCATGAAACTTCTCTCATGTCTAAATTAACTCTTGATTTGATGCTTCTTTCCATTAGAGGACTTAAAGCTCACCTTTGGACTTAATTTGCTAAGGAATGGTTGGTAATTAAAATGAAGTAATAAAATTGGGAAGTTAAAATGATGCAAGATAATAACTTGATTTGGGTTCAATTGGACATTAATTGAACCCTTGAGTCTTGAATTGTTTCATACTTGTTAGTGAATTAAACGGTTCAAGAGTCATTGTCGACCATTTCCCTTGATCAATTCATGATAAGAAGGGGGTTTGAAAGTCTTATTTGTTACATTTATTGAACTTGCACCATTTTGTTCATAGGCCATCATGCAATGAAATTTCTTCCATTGATAGTTTGTGAACCAAATGTTGCCACTCTTTTGAGCGGTTTGATGATAAGGAGGGGTAAGTTGTGCAAACAACCCTTGAGAATACCCTGTGTTTGCTCTATTTCTTTTCTATTACAACAGGAAGAACCAGGTAGCAGCGGCCAGCAGGCCACCTCCTATGGATGGCAGGCCATCATTTGTGGCTGGCAGGCCACCACTTCTAGCCTGTCGGCCACCTTTGCAAAATTTAGCAATGACTTGTTGAAACAGAACAAAGTTGGTTCTAAGGTGGAAATCAGTGGCTCGGGAACTTGGGTACGATTGGGGAAGGTCAGCTATGAGCACCCCCTCTCGCCCGATCAAAGATCGGCCTCTACTAACCGTCATATCTAGTTTTGAAAACATTGTGTGCTCTTATTCCGGTTATTAGCCTAGATTTACTACGTTATGCGCGCAGCAAAACAAATATAGACTAGATTGCCTAATTTGGAACAAAGCATTGCATATCCGTTAATTTTGGAAAATGGTTTGAAATTTTGCTACTCGCAGGTAGGCTAAAATACGAATTTCAACGAGTTGTTCCAACTCAAACAATCCAACCTTCACCCACAGGCATTCAGGCAGTTTATATCACATAAGCATTTAGCCGCATGGTAAGCATGCTGTCATGGCAACACTCACATTCATGCAAGATGCTAAGGCATAGATACTTACATCGTACTCCGTGCCAAAATGGTAAACTAGTTAGCAAACATGCGTGATCCTAGTTCATGTTAAAGTGGCTAATGCAACGCATACGGAATGTAATTAGGATAGGCTTGGCTAATCCTGAAATGGCATGTGAAATGCAACCATTTGATGCACGTATTCAAGTTAGATTTGAAATACTTATGCAGTTAACATGATGCGCCAAGCCCGGTGCATGTAATACGGATGAATGATGCACACATGCATAGCATAAGGTATGCTAATAGTAAACATGTCCTAATACTAACCATCAAAAGTAGGTAAGTAAAAGGGAGAAAGAAGTGGGGGTTGGAAGGCATGCACACATGCACCCACACTTATTACAAATTCGCCCTCGCTCGGAGGGACCGAAAGAATAATACAGTTTAATTAACCTACAAGCTAATTAAATATTACAGACCAATTAATTAATTAACAAATTAACTAATCTAATGAAAGCAGTAAACAGTCTCGGGAAGAGGGCCAAATGCAATGCGCGCTCGGTTCCGCTCGGAAAGCCACTGCCATGCACAAGATGCCTCTACTTTGACTGTTATCCTCCTTTGAAGACTGCACAAGTCTCAGGGTTTCTCCTCTGAGTGCTGTGGAACACCACCGGCTGAGTGGAATGGTCACCGGCCATGGGAAATGATCATCGGCCACTGATTAAGCTATCGGCCACCAATGGATGGCCGGTCGGCACTATATGTAGTCGACCGGCCAAAGTTTCCTGCAGAATCTGCTTTTGACAGCAGCAGAGGGCAAAGCTTTGCATGGCAATGCATTTCAAGCCAATGTGTGCACTAACACATCCCTTATCATGTTTATGGCTCAAAGTGACATGGGCCTCAATTCTCGGACCACTAATCGCCCATTTCCATGCATGATAGCCCAAAGAATCAAGTGTGTAATTTCGATTTCAAATGAAATGCAAACCAAATAAACACAAAGCGACCCGACCTCTATCATACTCAATTCATGAGGCAAGGTAATGCCTGCAAAATGCAATGCAACCTAGACATGTGGGCTAAGGATGCAACATGTCAATGCAAGCAAACATACAAGGCATATAACAACCTAGGCAAGCAAGCATGCAAGGCATGAGACAATGCAAACTAACAAGCATGCTAGATGCAATGTGGATGTCAAGGCATGCAAGCAAGCATGTGACTTCATGCAATCATGCAACTTCCATCATGTAACAACACGCAAATATGCAACAACATACAAGGTGAGCATGCAACAACATGCAAAGGAGGGACTTACACTAATTGGATAGCTCTATACTAAGCCCAAAACAGTGGCCAAAAGCTAAGGAAGTGGAGCCAAATACACATACAAGCATGCATATAAACAAGGTCCAACACTTAGGCACAAAGAGCAATTCTCAAGCACACTTAAGAAGATGCAAACATGGACAAAAGGCATGCACATTAAGCTCTGAAATTTCATGGAAAAGAGGTGTCAAACCGACTAATCAACACAAGCGAAGCATGCAAGTAAAGCCTAAAATCCAAAACAAGCCAAAGGGCTTAAACCATGATCATATGACACATGAAGCAAATGATCAAAATGAATCAAAACAGTCCCAAAACAAGTTAAGACAAACCCCAAAAATCTCTTAGATGGCATCTAAATGATCTACGCATGAAGGCATGCATAAATGCTTAAACATGGAGCATGCAACACAACCTCTTGAAGCATCAAAAGAGCATTAAATGCAAGCATGTAAGCATGTTAAGAGGACTGAAATGATGCTACAAGTGGGGTCAAACCACTGAAATAAACCAAGTGAAGCATGCTCAACACGTCACACACTCAAAGTCTACAAGCTAGAATGTAAAGAGACTACACAAAGCATGTCAAGCACGGCTAAAGCAACTAAGAACAGAGCTAAAGCATACTAAAACATGCATGAAATCTTCACAAAGCTTGGCCAAAAACATGCTAGAACAAGGGCTCAAAGCATAAGACATGTTAAGGCTAAATGATGGCATTACAAGACATGTATGCAAGGCATGCAAGGTGTGTCCAAACCAACATACAACAATGCTACATTATGATATAATAAGCATAGAAATCAGTCAAGGCATGGCCAACACACACTTAAACTAGATGCTCCCTCAAGTGGACCATGTGTTGGTCTTTGCAAAGTGATTCTTGGAATGCACTGCCGGCCATGCATTTGTTCCTGCCAGCCATTGATGAGGCCTGCCGGCCATCAATGAGGCTCTGCCAGCCACCACTGATGGTCGGCCAACCACCAACTGTTCAGTAGATATTTTGTAGATATTTTTGATAGTTGTATACACAGGTAAGCTCATCTGCACCCACGTGGATGGCTGGATCTTCTTGGATTGCTCTTGTATCCTCTATATATACAAGCCATCCTCATACATGCAAAGGGTTACAAAGTTTTGGCTAAGATATTTTACTCTCCCTTTCTCTCTAAAATCCTCTCTCTCTATAATTTGTGCTTGAAAGTTAGTTTTTTTCACATATTTGCTAAAACACCTAGTCAAACACCTTCACCTAGAGTGTTTTTGGCTCAGAAGTTTGGCCATTTGCTTGCTGTTTTAGTGCTGTGCTTCAAGGGTAAGGATCTTACTCTTTTAAGCTTTGTTTTACTTCTTTGCTTGGCCACCTTTGCATGCTGCTTTGAAGCTGGTTTTAGCTACTAAAAGGTTATGTTTTTAAGGTCTCAAAATGGCGGTGTGAGCCTTGTGTGGTTAGGGGGTGGTTTCTACCCTTTGTTCTTTGGCTTGTAAAGCCTTTTGAGCTTTTTTTTTTCATAGCTTTTGGTATAACCTTTGCTTGGCCTCTTAACCACTGAAACTTAGAGGAATTTCAGTGGTGGAAAGGTGCCTTTAAGGTCCTAAATAAGAGGGGGTGATCCCCTCTTCTTGTATCTTGTTTGCTTGTGTTGTTGGCTTCATAGTTGAGCATGCTCTTCTACCATTTCATGGCTTAGTTCAGGCATGTTTTAGGCTTTATTTTAACCTGCTTTAACTCTGTTTGGGGCTGGATTGGTCACTTGTTGCTTGATTTTGGTACTTGTAGTGTAATCTTGCTCACTAGCCTTGTATACTTGATGAGTTAGCTTATTATTCTAGCATGTGTTGGCTTCATTCCAGCATGTTTTTGGCTCTGTTTTAACATGCTTCAGCTCTATTTTGAGTCTTCTTGGTCATATGATGCTTGTTATGAATGGTTGTAGTGCAATAGCCTTGACTAGCTTTGAGTTTTGAGGCATCTAGCATGCTTTGTTTGAGTTGTTTGCATGCCATAGCATCATTTCATATATGATTTCAGTGCATATAGTGTAGTCACACTCTCACATATTTCACTCTTTTATGGCTTTGAGAGTTGTGCCTTTATGCCATGTTTATGAGCCAATACATGAGCGTGCATTTCTTGCTTTTCATGCCAACATTTCAGCATGTTTTGGCCCTTATTTTGGCATGTTTGAGGTTTGTCCATAGCTAATTTGACCATTTGGGATTGATGTTGCATGGTTCTAGTGTAAAGCATTTCACTAGCTTTAATGCTTAAGTCTTTTAACATGTTGTACATGAGTTGTTTGCATGTTAGAGTCTTGTTTTTCATACCATATCAGCACTAAAAATCTGTCATTTCCCTTATTTCTCCACTTTTGATTTGTTTTGAGGGTTGGTTAGTCTTAAGTTGTGCTTAAGTTTTGGGATTGAGGCCTATGCTTAAATGGTTTTAACCCTCTTTGGAGGTTCTTCCTAGTCAAAGGCATGGTCTCTCCCATATCTTAAGTCATCTTTTGATTGACTTTCCTCTCATTAGAGGACTTTCACAATGGACAAATTGGTTAATGAATGGCTTGGTAATTTAAAATGAGTAATTAAAATGAACCAAGTAAAATATGCCAAGATAAGCATGTTGTTTGCATTGCATGGTGTTCAACCGGACGTTATGTTGAACACAAGGAGGATTGGTCCATTTCATACCCAAAGTGATGAAAATGAGCCAATCCCTTTTGTCTCCATTACCTTTGATCACCCTTGATAAGGTAGTGGTCCTAGAGTCATGTTTGTTTTGCATTTATTGAATTTGTGCAAGTTGGATCCTTGGCCATCATGCATTGAAAATGCTTGATTGATGGTTTTTGAACCAATGGTGCCTCTCCCTTGATGTTTTGAAATGATAAGGAGTGGCACAACACATACATGCCCTAGGGAGACCCTCTATTTCCTTTGTTTTGCGCTCTGTTGCAGTTTGGTGTCACAGCACACCAGTGGCCGGCAGTGCCACACTGTTGGCCGGCACCCTTGCGTTGTTGGCCAGTAGAGGCCTACTCTTGGCCGGCAGATGGCCGGCAGCAACTCCTCATGGCCGGCAGGCCACTGGTGCACTCCCCAACATTGGTTTGGTAAGTTTCAGCAGCAAGTTCTTGAAGACACCCTCCAAACAGAGCCTAAAGAGAGCAACCGGAAGATGTTCGAGGCGAGAAACCGAGTGCAATCATGCATCCTTTTCTTCTTCGAACAGAGCTGGAGCAGCTTAATCTAAATGTGTACTTGGTAGTTAACATTTGTTATTTGTAACTTAATTAGTTTGTTAATTAGTTAAAGTGATGTAATAATTAGTTGTAGCTAGTTATTCAATTTGATTTGTAATGATTAGTCTAATTGGATTAATTAGATTAGTTGATTAGCTTAGCTTAGATTAGCTTAGCATATTCATTCGGACCCTCCGTAGAGAGGGCACAAGTGTTGTAATAAGTATGCCTGTGTGTGTGAATGTCTTCCAACCCCATGTCTTTCTCCCTTTTATTTACCAGCTTTTGATGGTTAGTTTTAGGGCAAGTTTCAATTAGAATACTTATGCTTTGCATGCGTGCATCATTCATTCGTATTGCATGCACCGGGCTCGGCATATCATTCAAACTGCATTGAATTTCAATACTTACTTGAATACGTGTTTCAAAGCATGTTATCAAGTTACATTCGCATGACATCTTAGAATAGTCGAGCCTATCTTAGTTTCATTTTGCATGTGTTGTATTAGGCATTCTTGGCATAGCTAGGATCATGCATTGATTACTAACTAGCTTCTTTTTTGGCTCGGAGTACACTGTGAATGTTTATGTCTTAGCAGAATTTCAATACTTACTTAAATACGTGTTTCAAAGCATGTTATCAAGTTACATTCGCATGACATCTTAGAATAGCCGAACCTATCTCAGTTGCATTTTTCATGTGTTGCATTAGGCATTCTTGACATAGCTAGGGTCATGCATTGATTTCTAATATAGCTTTTGTTTTGGCTCGGAGTACTAGGTAAGCTTTTACGGTTTAGCATCCTTGCATAAGTGTGAGTATTGCCATGATAGCATGCTTGCCATGAGGCTATTTGCTTAAATGATATAACTACATGAATGCCTGTGGATGAAGGTTTCATTGCTTGAATTGGAACAATTTATCAAAATGTGCGTTTTAAGCCCACTTGAGAGTGGCAAATCATGTATTCTAAGCCCACTTGAGGGTGGCAAATTCGCGTCTTAGCCTACTTGGAGAGTGGCACTTTCAAACCACTTTTGAAAAACAAACACGAGATGTTTTGTACCAAATTGAGTGATTTAGTCTATACTTGTATGTTGTGCGCATCACATAGTAGGCTATCTAATAAACCCGAATAAGAACACATGTGTTTTCAAAAACAATATATCATTTTAGTAGAGGCTGATCTTTGATCGGGCGAGCGGGGGTGCTCATTTCAGGACCTTCCCCTCTCGTACCCAAGTTCCCGAGCGGAGACAACTTTGGTGGTGACGAACACGTGGCCTTAGGCACGAGTCAGGGTTTCCTAAATTTCCCAAAATAAAATATTTAGGTGGCGACCTTGAAATTTGGCAAAGCAGTCCATGTTTGGCACTTTTTGATTCAAAATTGATTTTTCAAAACCAATTGCCGGATTTGGACTCTTTGGTGATTTATCAGTCTTACATTGTACTTTGTGAGATTAGATTCAGAACTGTGACAGGAGTCCGAACTATAGTAGCTAAGAACTACAATTCGCGCCCTCGCGCATGGAGCGAAGTTCGGGCAGTCTACAGTTCTGGTGACTCTGCTGGGGATTTAGAGAACTAGACTCGAACATCATGATATGTTGTTTTGTATACACTTATGTGTTTCTTTGCATTGCATTTGTATTGGTGCACTTAAGTCACGGTGTTTGCTATCTGCTATTCCTGAACGGTTTGCCAGACGTTTCCTTGGAAAAGCGTGCCATAAGGCTGACCGGTTACGGGCTCTGCCATGATGGGAACACCAACCTCGGTTTTCACTGAGGCACCCTTTTTGACCATTCGACCTAGTTGCATATCGAAAACTATAGTGACCATTCCAAGCTAGAACAGCTTGCTTACCCGATTGTAGGTTGTTTGAAACCACTGCGTGCGTAGTAAAACCCTAGCTCCTGACAAGATAGGATAGGGAAATCCTACCCCTCCATAGGGGTGTCTTGGCTCTTACTTGCTTGATGTGTGCTGTCAGAGTGTGTCTCTATAGGTTGTATGTATCAGTTTGAAAGTCTGGGTATCAGGCCTACAGGCATCAGTATTTGGGGAAATCAGTTTTACCTGAGGGTATCAGATTTAGGGCAGTGATTTGGGAACAGTGATCTATATTAAGAACAGTGCGTTCAGCTTACAAATGCCAACTGTGTGTTGTCTTTATTTATCTTTTTACATGGTAGTTTAGCATCATTGCTTCCAACCAGGCAGATATTCGCCAAGCACTCTGGATCAGAGGTCGAAGGCTTCATCGATCGGAGGATCTAGTTGACGGACAAGCAGCGTTCTTTTCATTACCCCCGGTTACTAGACGGAGGTCAGTTAGGCACAGTTCATCAGTACAGCGGTCACCAAATCAACGGTTCTTATCCATCCCACCAGTGAGTAGTCAGGCTGAAGTTTCCATTTCTACCGCAGAGAGAGATATACCTGTTGTTCAATTAGATCATCACCTTATGGCAAGTATGGAGGACATGATGTGTTAGCTCCAAGAGACCATGCAAGCCATGGAGTGGGATGCTGCCCGCCAGGCAGAGTTTGCCAAGCATTAGGCAGAGGTTGTGGCTCAACAGATAGAGCTGATTGCCAGACTTCAGCAACAGCAGCAACCACAACAAGCCGGGGCAACTGCTTCGCTTCCACCCCCACCCCCACCTAGAGTTCCAACACTCGGGGAAACTACAAACGTCTAGGAGAATACGAATGTCCCAGCGGGGCAAGTTCCTCCCCCAATCCTACCCCAGCTATCCAAAGCACCAGCTAATCTAGTGGATACACCGTTTGAATTTGAGGTGGATCCAACATCGCTGAAAGTGAGCAAGTTAGAAAAGCTATTCAAAACCCTCAAGGCGTTAATTCCATTCTGGAAATAGAGGATGGGTACATCGATTCGGCGGTGACTTTGCCAGACCAGTTCAAGATGCCGCGTACAGACCGTTTTGACGGTTCTAGGGATCCCATGGTACACCTGTGGTTGTTCTTAGATATGCTAAGGCCAATGGGCCTCTCCAGACTGCAAAAGCTTTCCCTCTTCGGCCGGACCTTGTCGGGTGTCGCGGCCATCTGGTACGCAATGTTGGAAGATTCTATCAAGAGAAGCTGGGAGGAGATGGCTGAGGCCTTTATAGCTCAATACTCCTACAACACGTAGATCGAGATCACAACTCGTGATCTCGAGACAACTAGACAAGAGCCGAAAGAGGGCTTCCTTGACTTTGTAGCCCGTTGGAGGGCCAAAGCTTCTATGATGACCATCAGGCCGGTCGAGAAGGATCAGATACGGATGGTTGTGCGCAACCTCCAACCCAAGCTGATGCAAAAAATGATCGTTTTACCCCTTTCCACCTTTGCTGATTTACACGAGATTGGGGTACAGATTGAAGACATTATGAAGCAAGGTCTGATTGACCGTGAGAGAGCGCAGCCCAAGAGGGCATTTACTCGCAGTTCGAATGCAGGCACGAGTAGTGCTACAGCTGCCAAAACTTCCGATGTGGGCATGGTCACTACCACCACTCCAAAAACAGCCAATCCCTTTGCTGGTACTTCCACTTCAAACCCCCAAACTCCGAATTATCCACCCCGAGGCAAGAGGATTTTCATCCCACTGTATATGCCTTTGTCTAAAGCTCTGGCAGTCCTACTCAAGAAAGGATATCTAAAACTGTTAGAACAACAGCCTCTACCCGATCTTCTCTCTCCAAAGCATGACTCGACTAAATATTGTGCCTTCCATCAACAGCATGGTCACAACACCGACCACTGCTTCAGGCTGCATCACGAGATCTAGGATCTCATTGACAATAAGGTAATTGAACCACCACAAAAGCCAAATGTCACCACCAATTATCTTCCCCAACATAATCAAAACCCTCCCCCTAGGCAGGTAAACTTCATCTAGTCAACGACCATTCCATATGTCCCAAGCATATATATCACACCCTCCCACCTACCCAAGCCTGAGGTGTTCATTCCAGACAGCACAGACTTGTACATGTTGAGCACCTCCCAAACCCAACTTGAACCGGTGGTGGTGATTGTCCAAGATAGAATCAGGATGACTTTGGAGGCAGATGTGAATGTTGATTCAGAGCCTGAGGGGTCTGGGAGCTTTGTGTAAAACCCGAGTGGTTATATCACATCAACAGATCAGGTTAAGTCGAGGGTAGAGTTGCCAGTTGGGGCAGAGAAGGCATCCCAAAATATGAACAAAATCAGTTTGAAGTATGGCCAAAATATGCTCGAATAGAGGGCCAAAACAACATGCATTGTGAGCTAGTGAGCATGAGTTACACTACAAGCATATGAAGCATGTGAAGGACTACCAAACCAAGCAAAAAAAGAGCCATGGCATGCCAAATGATGGCCAAAAACCCATTGAAACAAGACCAATACATTCAAGAATGACATGCTTCCTTGACAAGCCATGAAAGGGATTACTCTACATGTGCAAGAAGCAAGCAAAAGGGGACCAAACCAGCCATGGTCAGAGCCTAGGCAAGTCCTAGAAGTCACCAAAAAGTGCCTGAACTAGGCCTCCAGATGGAATAAACATATACTCCTTTGGTAGGCCAAAAATGCTAGTAAACAAGACAACAAGAGAGAGGGTCACCCCTCTCTGATTTAGGCCCTCAAAGCCACATTCTCACCACTGAAAATCCACTGGATTTTAGTGGTAAGAAGGCCAAGCAAAGACTAGCTCGAATGCCTTATAGTATGGCACAAAACAAGGCTAAATAGGGCATGCAAGAGGGTAGATGACCCCCAACACCAAAAGAGCCTTAAACAAACATGAAAATCACTTAAATATGAACCTTGTTTTAGTTGAAAACAAAGCTCAAATAATCATGAAAATGAGGCTAAGAGAAGGATAAAAAGCCATCTCTTTAACCTTTGAAAACAACCTCGAAGAACCTCAAATCAATGGTGGAAGTGTATGGCTATGAGGTGTAGTGTAAAAGGGTCAAGAACAATGCACCTTATAAGCCAAAATATAGAGATATAGAGAGATATGTATTGTTTTGCCTTAGAGAAAATCTGAACCTCTGCCAAGGAGAGGGAGGCCCTCTCTTATAGAAAAACAAAGGGTCAAGCTTCTCCATGAAGCCAAAACAAGGGTGCAAATCCTCCATACACGTGTATGGAGGATACAGTCTGTGCCTTCCAGTTGGCACAGTTGGCACCCACTCAGTGAGACAAAACAGGCAGAAACCTGCCGACCAGAAGAAGTGGTCGACCACTTTCCCTGGTCAGCCGACCAGGGCAAGTGGTCTCCCAAAAAAAAGTTGGTCGGCCAGTGTAAGTGGTGGTCTCCACACTGAGACCAAGCCAATGGTGGGGTGGGAGACCAGTAAATGTGGCCCAAAGATCAAGAAAATCAGTTTCCCGACAAGAAAATCGGCTGGCGGGGAAAAGTGGTCTCCAAGGAGAAAAGGTGGTCTCCCACCCTTGTACCACCTCCCAAACAAGAAAAACAAGGTTCATGCCAAAAATGAACCAATACGGATGCAAAACGAGAGTTTAGGGGGCAAAACGCGCGGTCGGGTGCCCCGAAAACTGGCTGTTGAGCACCAAAAGTGGCGTATGGCCACAAAAGTGGTCTCCCGAACCATAGTGTCCCTCTAGACAGAGGAAACATGGTGTGTTCCAAAAACCGTGCCAAACGGAGAATGTTAAGGGGTTCTACGCCGAGGCGCACGGCCGACGGATTCGAAAATCGGAAACAAGTCTCCAAATGGGAACAGTGGCCTACGACCACGAAAAGTAGCCTTTGACCACTAAGAGATGGTCTACAAGACCTCTCCCTCCCTTCGAGAAGAGAAAGCAAGACCTAGTCCGCAGACCGAGTCAAGGCACAAAAAGTTTTGAGGCTCAGAGGGTAAGGCTCTCAGCCAAAACTCCGAAACTTCAGAACGAGCAAAACATGCACCATCACCGAGCGCTCAATCGATGACGTCTGAGTCTTAAGGTCGGTAAAAAATGGGGTGTCTACAGTTGTCCCTCTTTAATAGAACTCGAAAGTCATAAGTGACGGGAGTGATTGTCAAAGCCAGAGACGACCTATTTTTGACAAGGCGCCGAAGACTTAGACAAACAGGCGAGATAATCAACGAGAAGTGCCTGCAGGTAGGGGCAAAATGCAAAGGGTATGCACAAAGCTGAGTATAACTTATGATCACGCAAAGAAAGCTGTAATGAAGCAAATATACATAATAAATGCAACAATTTTAAGCAAGAATGCAAATCAAACTACATTTCATGTAGTAAGAATGTAAGAGAATTATACAATTCTCGCTATGTCTCACACGGAGAATACAATACCGCCCGGTTCGTCTGGTCGCACCAGCTTCAAATGAACCGTACATACAATATCGTCTGGTCGCACCAGCCTCGAACGAACTGCACGTATAATATTGTGCCTGCAAAAGAGAGAAACTTAAGAGGTACAATATAGTTAGCAACACATGTTCAACGCTATATCGAACGCAGATACGTACAACGCTGATGGAAAAGTGCATAGCAATGCAAGCGAAACGTACGTGACGACGCAAGTTAAGTATGGATGCATGGTCATACTAGTGAAACGTATACAACGATGCAAATCGTGTGCATAACAATGCAGGACAAGTGCAACTTCCAAGCATGTTTGAAACAAAAGACTGAGTAAAGAAGTGCAAGCCTCGAAGAGAGCAACTCAAATGCGACCTCCGATTTACCTCTCGGAGGGGACGCAACGTACTCAAAAAGGATACACCTTGCTCTTGGCGAGTAACGGCGAGCCACGCATCGAAGACTTGATTTGAAGTTCTCGAGGAGGCGTTTCGCGCCGAAGAGTGCACTTTTCTTGTACTTTCTCGAGAGCCGGGGACTCCAATCATCACCAAAATTCACAGGGAGAACAAAGGGACCTGGGAGACCACTCAGGAGGGCCACAGACCAGTTTTTGATCACTGGGTGGTCGGCCAGCCAGAAAACCTGGTCAGCCGACCAGTTTACTAAACTTGGGGCAGTTTAGTCCTTTTATGCTTGGTTCTTTAACTACACACATCTGTAGACACCCCATTTTTGACCGACCTTAAGACTCAGACGTCACCAGTTGAGCACTCGGTGATATTGCATGTTGTGCTTGTTCAGAAGTCTCAGAGTCGCGGCTGCGAGCCCTGCCTCCGGACTTCCGAACCCTCTGCTGTGCCTTGCCTCAGTTTGCGAACCAGACTCGGTTTTCTCTGTTTCTTGTCCTGAGGGGAGAGAGAGGTCTCGTAGACCATCTCTCAGTGGCTGTGGGCTACATTTTGTGGCCGTAGGCCATTTTGCCCATTTCGGAGCCCGGTTTCCGGTTTTTTCGGAATCGTTGGCCGTGTGCCTCGGTTTAGGACCGCCTAACCATCTTCGTTTGCCCCGGTTTTTTGGCATACTTCTTATTTTCTCCCTTTTGAGGGACACTGGTGTCTGAAAAACCAACTTCGCGATCAAATGCCACTTTCGGTGCTTAACAGCCCATTTTCGGGACCTCGAACTGCGCGTTTTGGCCCCCGAACATTCGTTTTGCATCGGTTTTCGTTCATTTTTGGCAGGTACCTCTATTTTATCACCGGGAAGGCCGTAGAAGGGTGGGAGGCCAGAAATGTTTTCAGCAACCAGTTATATATCCTCTGGCGCCCTCCGACGCCCGTGTTTCTCACTTCCGGGCTAATGTTGAACACCCTTGGACCACTTTCTTGAAGTTTCAACCACATATTTGTGATGTACACACTTGGGAGGATCCTAAAAGTTGGTGGCCGGCCACTAATGTCACCTGACCCTTTTGACCCCCCCTAGAAGTGGCTTGTTGTCCCTCCTGTCTTATAGTTGCCAATTTTGAACCATAGGGTTGTGCTGAGGACACATGGGAGGACCCTAAAAAGTGGTGGCCAGCCATTAATTCAACTTGACCTTTTTGACCCCTAGCCGGCCGGCTAGGGGGGGTGGCCGGCCGGCCACCTGCAGCTCCAAAAGGTGGCCGGCCATGTTCCTTGCAATACACACTTTACAGCTGTATAGCTGTATCCCCCAGAAAATATCTCAATCCGGGGGATATTTTTTGGGGCAAAACTTGCCTCCTTTTCCCCCACCTTTTCCCCACCTTTACTCCCTCTTTTTGTTCCATATAACCAGGGGCCAGCATTTGTATTAGGGGTTACAAAAAATCCATTAAGCCTCTTGCATTATATCCCCTCTCCTTCCCTCATTTCTACCCTAAAACACCCAAGTTTCATCCCCTTTTCTTCACTACCACCTAACACCATCACCACCACTCCATTTCCAGCAGCAAGGAGGGTTTCTCAGAGGCTAAAGGTGCTGCAACTTGGTCTAAGAAGCAACGAAAGATTGGTCTACAAGGGTGAGTTGCCATTTCCTTCTTTTTAAGCCAATTTTTGCAACATTCCTTAGCCATATATGCTTGCTGTTTTGAGCTCCAGACCTAACTGAAAGTGGCCTTATTTTGAGCTCTTTTTCACTTTTTCTTAAGGGCTCAACACTGTTTGAGCCCCCCATATTGCACTTGCTTCAATATCCTTCTTAAATACCATTATCTTGCGTAGTATTTTTAGCTTGTGTGTGATCTGTTTTGGAGCATAATGTAAACTGTAAATAGGCTTATTTTGAGCCCCTCTTCAACATTGAAGAAGGGCTCAACATTGTTTGGGACCTCCATGCTATACTTGCCTTTATATTCTCTTTTGGTCCCCATTTTTGCATGTTTTGGCAGCCTATTACACTTCGGTTTTTGGCCTTTTTACAGTACTATAAATAGTCTTATTTTGGCCCATTATTCATGTTTCATTAAGGGCCTTTCATGATTTGAGGTATATTTTATACACTTCATGTTATATCTCTCTTTTGGTCCCCATTTTTGCATGTTTTGGCAGCCTATTAGGCTTCGGTTTTTGGCCTTTTTAAAGTACTAGAAATAGTCTTATTTTAGCCCATTCTTCATGTTTCATTAAGGGCCTTTCATGATTTGAGGTATATTTTATACACTTCATGTTATATCTCTCTTTTGGTCCCCATTTTTGCATGTTTTGGCAGCCTATTATGCTTCGGTTTTTGGCCTTTTTACAGTACTAGAAATAGTCTTATTTTTTCCCATTCTTCATGTTTAATTAAGGACCTTTCATGATTTGAGGTATATTTTATACACTTCATGTTATATCTCTCTTTTGGTCCCCATTTTTGCATGCTTTGGCAGCCCCTGATGTTGCTGTTTTTGGACTTTGGTCCGAACTGAAAACAGCCATATTTTGACCCCCTTGTCATGTTTCATTAAGGGTCTTTGGCTGTTTGTTGAATATTTTGTATACTTTGTGTTATAGCCACTTTTGAGTCTCATTTTGCATTGCATTTCTAGCATGTTTGTATACTGATTTTGGGGCTGTCATAAACTGTAAATGTGCATATTTTTGGTCCCTCTTCAGTGTTGCAGAAGGGAATTTTTCAGTTTGGGTTTTACATATACCACTTGTTTCATTGCCCTCTCTTGGCCCCTGTTTTTGCATGCCATTGTTGCCCTATCTTCTGCTTGCTGTTTGGCCATGATTTGTACTGGAAAAATGCTTATTTTTGGGCTGCCTTGCTACTGTCTCTTCATTGCATGTCCATATTGTGCATATTTGGTATAGCTATAGGCCATTTCGGGTGCCAAAGTCCATGTTTCGGGACTATTCTATGCATCGGGTGCACTTTCGCCTCATTTCGGGGCTGTTTTCCCCCACATTTCAGTGCTGAAATTCCATTAGCATGTTTGCATGTCATTTTAGCCATATTGCATTGCGTATGCCATTGCCTCGGTTTGCGTGCCCGTGTGCACGCATTTCGAGGCACTTCATTTTCATCCATCGGCCTCTTATGTGAGTGTGGCTGAGGCTCTCTCATGTTCATATAAGTCCATGTTGCATTCTACATGCCATTCCATGCTATTGCATTGCGTATGCCATTGCCTCGGTTTGCGTGCCCGTGTACACGCATTTCGAGGCACTTTATTTACATCCATCGGCCTCTTATGTGAGTGTGGCTGAGGCTCTCATGTTAGTGTAAGCCCATATCACATTTCCATGTCATTTACATTGCGTATGCCATTGCCTCGGTTTGCGTGCCCGTGCACACGCATTTTGAGGCACCTCTTTTTTACAGCATAGAGCATACTAGGTTGTATCTTAGATCGCATTCAGTTATTTTCTCAGTTTGCGTGCCCGTGCTCGGTTTGCGTGCCCATGCGCACGCATTTTGAGGCACCTCTTTTTACAGCATAGTGCATACTAGGTTGTATCTTAGATCGCATTCAGTCATTTTCTTGGTTTGCGTGCCCGTGCGCCCGCATTTCGAGGCATCTCTTTTTTACAACATAGTGCATACTAGGCTGTATCTTAGTTGCATCCATGCATATCATGCACATTGCATTGTCTTCGGGATAGGAGTTATCCCGGGCACGGGAAACGAGGTCCGTTTCGTACTCCGAGTGACGGAACGTGTCTCAATTCCCAGTCACCGACACTCCGGATTACCCATGATGGAGTTAGGTTCTTGTTGTGTTTACACGTGCATTCATTCTATATTAAGTAATGCAAATTGACTCCTCGGCCATGATGCATCGATATGCGTGATTGCTGGCACGAGGATCGAGGTATGCATATATTTGTGAAAATACATTGCTATGCCCCTTTCCTGCTCTCTGTTGCAGTAAAATGAAGAATCGATAACTTTTTGGGGCTTGGCACGCTTTTCAAGAACAGGTGTAAACAGAGGCTAATTGGGGCATCCCAGTGGATTTCCGCGCAAAGCAGCCTAAATATACATCATTCATCAGAAGCAAGGCAGTCCCTGGCTTGCACGCCAGTTTTACAGTTTTCTTAGTTAATTTGTTAATTAATTAGGAATTTGTATATTATTTGGACTGTAATATTTGGACTGTAATATTCTTTTATTCGGGACTGTATTATTTATTCGAACCCTCTGCGCGAGGGCATAACTGTAACAAGTGTGCGTGTGTGTGTTGTATGTCTTCCGACCCCACGTCTTTCTTCTCTTTTATTTATCCGCTTATGATGGTTAGATTAGGGCATATTTCAATTAGCATACAGTATGATAGCATGTTTGCATCCATTCATCTGTTTTGCATGCACCGGGCTCGGCGCATCATACTAACTGCATTGTATTTTCAATTCCAAGATTGAATACATGTTAGCTGTAGCATCCCATATGCCATGTTCAGAATAGCCGAGCCTGCGATAGTTTGCATTTTTGCATGTGTTGCATTAGGCATTTCTGTATACTTAGGATTCATGCATGATTTCTAATGAGTTTTTGTTTTGGCTTGGAGTAACCGGTAAGCTTTATGCTTTAGCATTCTTGCATGCGTGTGAGTGAATGCCATGATAGCATTGCT